>JAZGTK010000263.1:40505-78442 GCA_036877625.1 Ambastaia sidthimunki
AATCATCTCATTGTATTTATTGCCCTACAGTGTTAATCATTTCTGAACAGAGTGATTTGGCTGAACACACTGCAGTTTGTTCAGTGAGGGAGTGTGGTGAGCTTTTTAATCACAATATGAAATATTTTGTGAATATGTCATGGTTTTGCAGGCAGGTTACGTCAGATGGTTTGTGTGTGTGTGTGTGTGTTTTCTGATGTTGTTGAACTAGCGTAAGTCTGCAGTGATTTTCTTAAGAAAAGGAACTAGAGTATTGAGTAAGTTTGATACACGAACACCTTAAGAATGTAGTATTAATATCTCTCTCTCTCTCTGCTCTATATCATTTGGGGAGACTGGACTCTCGCCTAGTTTCTGACCCATTTTCCTCCCTCTCTGAGTTTCTGGGTCCATCATCCACCTGCTCAGAGCATCATCACACACACGGCCCGATTCTACAGCCCGTACAACAGCCAATCACACGAGAGAACCTCGTACCTGCAGCTCACTGGCTCGTCTTTAACTTCTCTCACCAGTAAAACCAGCAGCAACATCTGCTAACTCGCCCAGTGCGAGAAGATTTCATGAAGTCAATGCCAGAGCTTCTAACTTCAGCAGAAACGCTTTCTCACACACTACGTAAAGGTTAAACGTCTGCCTTGGGCTTGTGTGCTAACTTTCCTCATTTAAACAAAACATTGGCAGTGCTTTAGTCAAATAAAACACTCAAAATTACCCAGAACATGTGGGATCAGGACTGTTTCCCTAAATCAGTTGTTTCCCTAAATCAGCACAAGTCAGTGTTGACTTGTGCTGGTGGGACCACTTGCAAATAGCTGCATTTTTGTTCCCTCATTAGGGAGGATCTTTGTCAGCATTAGTGTACATGCCAAAATTCCTCAGCAAAACAGCACATTTTAATCACTCCATTTTTTCATGATTTTAATAGCTCATGTGATTTGTATACGTTGTAATATTTCAGAGGCCACTGAAAGCCCATTGGCCACAGCAGGACATGTGAATAATTTAACAGCTGGTCTAATCTTACCCAGGCTTCTCTGTTCATGCCCTTCAGAGTTTCACAAATGACTCTCATCTCCATAGACACACACACACACACACACGCAGTCATAACGCAGGAATAATGCAGGTGGCGTCTCCAGAGGTGAAAGATTTGACCAGCACTCACATGCAGACACATGCAGACAAATGCAGACACATGCAGACAAATGCAGACACATGCAGACACATGCGATCATTAGCACGGCTGGTGTGTCTGTCGAGTGTTTGGGGGTTTGCTGGGGTTGTGTTTGCTCGCATGTGGCTTTGAACATCTGCTGTGACTCAGGTGCCAAATGAACCATCACCCGTTTTTGTTGTGTTAAATATCTTGTTCATACATACACAGTCGCTAAACACCCTCTTCAGTCCCAGTGGTGTGTGTGTGTAACGCAGAGATAAAGTTTCTTATGTTCTGTATATATCCCAAAGGTATTTTAATTTCTCCCATGAAACACACATCTTACATTTTTAAGGATCTTCTGGCTGCTGTTTTCCATTTAATGAAAGTGAATGGTGACCTAAGTCAGTCCCCATTTACTTACATTGTATGGAAAGAGGAACAACAATGGTCATGTGGTTTTGGAACAATGTGATGACATGAGTCTTTTTGTGTACTGTACCTTTAAATGGTCAGCTTGCTCCTGTTAGTTATTAGTTGCTAATTAGCATATGACATCATTAGATCAATTGAGGGAGGGAAAGAATGAATGCGTAAAAAATTAGGGGCCGTGCGTCCTGCAGTACATGCACACATCTCTAGAGAGCAGATCTGAGCGTGCTAACCGGTAAATACAGGAAGGAAACAGGCTTTGTAATGGGCAGCTCTTACATGTGTTTATGTTGCTGTTGGGCTTTAAAGATCAAGTGTTCAAGAGGTTATGAAATACACACACACACACACACACATAATCAGATGTGGATTTATACCATTTTTTTTGTGTGGTGTATACCTGTCGTCCCATAAAACAGATAAATAGTATTTTCTAGCGAGAATTATGGCTTTTCTACATCAGCAATACACAAAATGCACGTAACCTAAATAGTAGTCAACTAATCAGTGGACTTCTGTTAGGTTCTTCTCTGATTAGCAGTTTGTTTGGTTATAGTTTCACGTACAGTTACGGCTTAATTATCATCATGACCTGAAAGCAACATCAGCTTCCACCCCCATACACATGGTTTTATTAACCCTTCATCTGTGTCTCTTCTTCAGACGAGGCCTGAACCCCCCACACAGAGTGAAGTCCATCTCCATGACGACCTTCACGCAACAGGAAATAGAATTTCTACAGAAGCACGGAAATGAGGTAATTGATGATGTCATAGTTGTGCAGTGTTTTATTGAATGTTTTGTCATCTGTGTGAACTGTTGTGCTGATTATCGTACGCTGTCCTTCATGATAACAAGAATTTCTGGGATTTCTGTTTGCTTTGAAAACACACCCAGCGTTCAGACAGCAAAACGCTTGGCAGTTAGTCTCAAACTTTACATTCCTGCCATTTTTCCCGCTCTCAGGAGACCTGATTTACGAGGATGAGCTGCTGAAAGGTTTTATTTGAACCCGTGTATAATAAGACACAGACACGCCACAATCTCTCAGCATGCAAAATGAGTTCTTCTGCAAACATTTGCTTAATGAAGTTATTTCATGTGAGTCCAATGTGGTTCTTTAACCTGATCTCACATCAGTTGTAGTGAATTAAAATCCTCACATATATCGTGAACAGACGTATTTAAACATGATGTGTAAATAGAAACCAAATAAACTTATTAAATCTAGGGTTAATTTATAGGAGTTCGGAATGGACCTAAGAAATGTAGCATACGGTATACAGTTTGTATACAGTGTGCAGTATACTACTGAGTGTGTGTGTGTATTTATACACACAAATGTGTGTCTCTTTGTTTGTGTCTAAATGGAGGCAGTGTCTTAGCCACTGTGAGACTTTACTAAGCACACACACACACACACACACGTCCTGGGTGCAAAGGCTCTCACTTTTACACATGGAGGTTTTGTCAAATCTGTGTGTGTGTGTGTGTTTGGCACACCATGAATACTTTTAATGTTATTGCAAATGTCATCATGAGGTTTTTGTTTCCCTCTAGAGATTGTAGAAGTGTGTGTGCATGTGTTAGAAACTTTGAGACTTGTGTTGGAAACTGTGAGATTGTGTGCATTATACAAACACTAAACAGCAATCACAATGTTAAGAGAAAGTGATTTGTGAAATTGTCTTACGGTCTCTTGCGTGATGTGTGTTGTGATTGTGTGCATATGCAGGTATGTAAACAGATATGGCTCGGTCTCTATGACGACAGAACCTCGGTCGTCCCAGACTTCAGAGAACCTCAGAGAGTCAAAGAGTTTCTTCAGGATAAATATGAAAAGAAGAGATGGTGAGCGGGATCACAGACTACATTCATTTTGTTAGTTAAATGCAAATATAAGCTTCATTGATGTAGATTAAACAACTGAGTTTGATCTGCTTTAAACTGCCAAAACTTTTAAAGAACATGTTTGTTTTGATTTACGTTGACTAATATTATATCTGTTAGTATCTAGTATAGATGTCGTATGTACGTTTTCTGCCTGTTTTTATAGTTTTAGTTTTTAATTTCGTGTGGTAAAGCATTTTCAGTGACAGATTGATCATTTTGTCTCTGTCAGGTATGTTTCTTCAGATCAGGTTAAATCGGTGGCATCCGTCCACGCGTCTATCTCTGGCTCCTCAAACAGTAGCACCAGTAGCACCCCAGAGGTTCGACCTCTCAGAACTTTACTGGGCGAATCAGTGCCCAGTTTACACCTCAACAGAAACACACCCAATCAGGTAACACCTCATAAAGAGTGTGAGGCTTTTCTTCGTATTTGAACGGTTTTGTCAGTGTTTTTTATTGTTTGATTGTCAGTCTCCGGTTGCGTCGCGCGCTCAGCTGACCCAGCAGCTGCATCAGGACAGGAAGTTCAATCTTCTTAGTGATCTGGGTGGCGACATTTTTGCGCCTCCGCCCTCACAGTCCAGCGCCAATGCGAACTTCGCCAACTTTGCACATTTTAATAGTCATTCAGGTAAGTAAGCGCTCACACACACACACTACATAAATAAATCAAGGAAACATCCTCTTTTATTCTGTGTTAATAGCTGCATCGCTGCAGTTTTGCATTCTGTCTTCCCATAATTCCTTTGGTCTTATGGCCCGTTTTCCCATCGTGCTGCACTAAATGTATTGATGACGTTGCCATGGTCACAAAATCCCCTATAAATATAAAACTGGACTTTAAGAATTCTGTTCATTTGAACTCTTTATCTTTTAAGTGTCTTAAAAGTGTAGTTTTTTTGTGTCATGTTTCATTCCACTTTGTTTCATTGAGTAAAGTGATTTCTTCATAATAAACCATCGATTAGGTCAAAATTATTTGAGCTGTTTCAGCAGTTGGATGTAAACGCAGGACATTAATATCCTATAGTTACATAAGAGTTTAATTCTCATTATTTATTCTTTGTTTGTTTGTGGTGGACCTCAGCAGCACAGAACTCTAATGTCAGTGCAGACTTTGCCAATTTTGACGCATTCAAAAGTTCTGCTGCTCCAACCACAACATCATTTCCATCAGCACCACAGACCTCATATCAACCCACACAAACAGGTATAACACACACACATTTATCAGCTGTCCTCACTAAGCTTTCTGTCCTCGCTTAGTCTCTTCATCTGTCTTCATTCTTTTCTGCTTTATCATATTTGTTTGCTGTTATTCGCTCATGTCCTGTGTGTCTGTAAGTGTCTCACAGTGTGGGGGAGTTTGCCACATCTTTGCCTCCTCTGGCTCTGCACAGTAAGTTTGTATCGTGTGTTTGTATGTATTTGTGTGTTTGTTGCTCTGTTACTTTGCTGGTCGGTTACTTTGAATTTTCCTGCTTGGTCTAAGTTTGTGCCACTTTTGTGAGTGTGATGTACGACTCGATTTTCTGTGTACAGCTCTTCAAGAATTCTCCTGGAATGACTTTCTCATTTTATAGACGTTTAGGGCCCGTTCACACCAAGAACGACAACTGTAAAGATAACTATAATGAAAACTATATTAGCATTCACACGCGTCACGAAGACGGGTGTAGATCATCTGCTGTTACTTTACATTTCTCAGAGAAACCAAAGAAAAAACAACATTGTGGGGTTTCTCTCTCTCTCTCTCTCTCTCTCTCTTATATTGGGGTTCTCTCTCTCTCTCTCTCTTATATTGGGGTTCTCTCTCTCTCTCTCTTATATTGGGGTTCTCTCTCTCTCTAACAGCTGCTGTTTTTAAATCTGGTCCACAGGTAGTGTGTCAGGAATAGCTGCCGCCAATTTTGCGAACTTTGATAACTTCCCTAAATCGTGCAGTGCAGATTTTGTCTCGTTTAACTCAACTCAGAGTAAATCTGAGAATAAAGTGGAGGCAGCCAGTGTCCCGGCGGACCGATACGCGGCCCTCGCCGACCTCGACAACATGTTCACCACCACCAAACCTGAACAAGGTACATTTTTTGGTTTTTCAAGTGTCAAAGATTTTTCTGATCTCACAGAAGGTGAATTGTTGCCTGAAGCAACAAAATCGCAGCCAATCAGAACATAGTTGATGTTTAATATAAAGTTAGGTGAAGCAGAATTTTGGACCAATGAGATTTCAGGAATTTTTAAGACCGTTAGCACGCTGAAATTCATCCCCTTCATATTATCTTTGCTACAAAACTAGACTTTCATTACAGATTTACTGCCATTTGTTGGCAAACCTGTTACCCTGTTAAAGAGCTGCGCTTGGTGTCTTTATATCTCTAAGAAACACATTTGAAACTAACATAATCAATCCTGATTATGCTAAAAATTAAGCTTGAGAAATTGTTTTGTATTTTCTCCAGCCTGTTATAATGAACCAGCGTTTAGAGTAGATGAGGGTGAATTTGGATTCAACTTCCTGTGCTGAGCTTGGAAGGAGAAATTGTGTACAGACTAATACAAAAAAGTTTTCTCTTCAGGCACAAATTCGGCTCCGCCCTCTGCAGGCGTGGGCCCGCCCCCTCCTCAGGTCGCTCTGCTGGGCGGCGATCGCTACGCTGCTCTGGCTGCTCTTGACAACGTCTTTACCTCTTCAGCCCCGAACGTCAGCGGCTACAACACAGCCACCACAGCACAGGGGTGAGTTTAAACTCCCTCTCACTCTGCTTCTGTCTGAAGCTATACCAGACCCTTAAACTCTCCTTCCTGTCTCAGGTCTGTGTTTGGATCTTCTACAGCTCTTCCTGCTGCTCAAGCACAACAGGGAATTCCCAGCATGCCTCAGGGTTTTACAGGTAACATCTCTCAAATCTCTGACAGACTTTTATTCTAAACTCTACATCTTGTCTCCATCAACGATTGTTTGTTTGTTTGTTTGTCATCTAACAGGTCCATCAACAAATCCATTTGTCGCTCCCGTGGCTTCACAGGCCACTCCCACTAACCCATTCCAGACCAATGGGAGAGCAGTAGCAGGAGGTGTGGGTGTGGTAGCAACAGGTGAGGGTGGGGCTTCCGTTTGCCTGACTTTATAAATGAACCAAAGCACTTCTTTACACAGAATGTTTCCCACATTCAAGCTTCGTTCTGGGTGTAGAAGGAGTTTTGACATGAGAAACAGCTCTTTGTGTCTTATTTATTTAACACACCGGAGGGCTTCGTAAAGTGGGTCAGATACCCCCAGTTTCCATGCTAAGAGCTAACAGCTTGACATCTCACACACACCAAAAACAACAAAGAAACCACAAAGAAACCACATAGATTTGTGGGTCTCTAGGTTCCTGAAGGGGATAAACGTTGAGAATTTGTATGTGTGTGTGTTTTTGTTCAAAGGAGAAAGAATAAAACACAGAAAGGAAAAGACAGTCAGATATGAATAAGAAACAGGTTTTTGTTTCCTAAAACGAATTTAAAGCCGACCACAAGAGTTTATGAAGAACCAAACTGAAGTTTTGTGTGATTGTGTGCTTGTCATGCAGATATATTAGGTCCTCTGCAGGGCCAGGTTTTCCCTGCGGTCCACTTTGGTAGGTTCACGTCTCTTTCTCTCCTTTCTTCTGTCTCTTGCTTTTCTGTGGCTTAGTCTTGGCAGTACACTAGCAATGCAAACTCAATTTCCCACAATGCATTGAGCCGTGCTCCTGACCTTTCACCCTGTGACCTCATTAAGGAACAGGGTGCTTGTGTACCCTTTCATCTGAGCTTCTAGGCGAAGTGCATTCGCATGTTCACATCAGTGGTCTCGAGCTATCACAAAAAATCTCTCCAAGTACAATTACCAGGAAGTTCTGGACCACTCCTCCTCCATTGTCACACACAAACAAACAAACAAAACATTGAATCTCTTTTCCTCTGAACTTCAGAACAAATATTTGTGAACAAAGTCTACACAAAGACTCACTGATGTTGACTCATGTTAGTCGTGTTGGAAACTGATGTTTAGTGTTCACATGCTGTGCAGAACCAGCGCTGCACATTTCTGTACTCATGATGAAGTCTTGATGTTGATCAAGAGCTTCTTTCCATTGAAAATGAATCAGTCTGTGTATGGAAAACTGATTCACTTGTGTGGGTAATCTGTAGATGAGATGGTGTGTGTGTGTGTGTTTCTGGTCCTGGTATTTACTACCAGTAAATTTAAACCTTGTAGGAACATTTTTTAGGTCCACATGAGAAAACAGACTTAAATTATACAGAATAATCAGTTTTGAAAATTTGAAATAAAGTTTTTTGTAATGGTTAGGTTTAGAGGTAGAGTTGGTGTTGAGGGACAGCATATACAGTTTTTACAGTATAAAAACCATTACGTCTATAGAGTGTGCCCATAAAACCTTAATGTGTGTATGTATGAGTTTGAGATGGTAACCTTCAGCTCTCCATGTGTTCCAGCTTCCTTTGGTCCTCCGTCTGTGAGCATGCCGACTGGATTTGGAAACTCTGCTGCTTACAATCTTCCCACCAGCTTCAGTGGAAACTTCCAGCAAGCTTTTCCTGGACAGCCCTTCGCTCAACCACACGCGTATCCACAGCAACCCAACGGTACAACCACACTCATTTAAATACTCTTTCATTAATGTTTACATCCAGTGATCTGCATTTTCGTACAATATTTATGTGTAATTATGTAAGTAAAAACCGTGACGTTCTGTCTCTGTGTTTTTAGGAGGTTTTAATGCATTTGGTCAGGGTAAGATCACTCCCTTCAGACAGAACATGACAGCGCCTGCAGTAACCAACAATCCTTTCCTGGTGCGTTTTATTAAATTAAATGTTTTTCTTTGACCTTTCAGTCAGTTAATGAAGTGCAATGAATTGTAGGTTTCTGCAGAAAATAGAGAACTTATACCCAGGCAGTAATACAATGTTTAAAAAAAAATTATTTTGAAAATCTGCAGGTATTGATTTCGTGGTTTTGTCTTATTTTTTTTCTTTCAGGCAGGAGCACCAGCCGCTCAATATCCAGCAGGAGGTTCCGCCTCAAACCCTTTCTTATAGCGCTCCGTCCTCCTCCCGTCCTGCGGGGGGCGACCTGCGACTGCTTTGTTCCCCAAGTAGCTTTAAAACAACATTTCTTAAAGACATTTTTTATTGAATTTTAAGAGCAAAAGGACTAAACAACAGCAAAGAAAAATATATATTATCCTGTTTATGGCAACGTTCATACCAACACAAACATGTTTCAGGTGTGGGGCTTTCTTTTGCTGCGCTCCTCTTTGTTGTTTCGTGAACTGCCCTGGAAAAAGCGGCTGATAACTAAGTTATTGCAAACGTCTCATTCAGATTAATGCTGCAATCTTGTGTATAATTGTTCTTTGAATAGAAATTGCTGAATTTGAAGTCTTTGTGCATATCAGTATTTGTATCTTCAACACACACGTGCTGCTTACGGCTCTGACGTCACTCGTGCTGTGAGTAACACGTTACGTTTAACCAGATTGTGGAGCTTTTAACTGCAGAGCTACAGAGACTCTGGATGTCAGGCCCTCCTGAACTCTCACCTGGCCAGCTGTTTTCATGACCACTTATGTTACAAGTTAATGTGTGTGTGTGTATATATATATATAAATAAATATATATACAATATATATTAAAATGAATTTTACCTAAGAAAAGGTTTTTTGTGTTGTAATAATTCAGTGTTTTCTGCCGGTCGTGCATTAATCAGGTTGAGCTCATACATCACGTATGTTGATCTTTTATGATTATGTTCATAGTTTGGTTCTCCTGCCGGTTCTTGGATCATCTTCAGTGGTAGTTGGTACTTCTGGCTGTTGTCTCTGTGTTTCTCTCTCAGATGTTCGACACATTGTGGTGTACAAACCTCTCGCAAAGAAAACGGCCGCAATAACGCTAAAATATGCACCGTAGATGATGAACTGTAAGACAAGAACAAACACTCACCGTTTCTTCATCTCCTGTATTTTAGCAGTTTTAAATGAATGTTCCGGGTTCAACAGAAGCTCAGTTGAAATAAGTGCTTAACCAAAAATGACAAAGTTTCACATTTCTGCTTTGAAATCTTCTGAAAAGCTTTGCCATGTCAGTCTGTTACTGTAAATGTGTTTGTTTTAACAACTGAAGGAAAAGTCAATCAGTATATTACTGCTGCTGAGACTAAAGACTAAAACCCGGGACATTACTGTACTGTAGAAGTGTTTGGAGGAGCACCAGGCTTCAGGTGACCTCACCTGTGTGACCACATCCAGCCCCAGTCCCCTGCTGTCCACCACCACAGACGTGAGGATGGTCTGGAACAGCAGAGCACAGAAGGTGTTTGCCCCAAACACCAGCGCGTAACGCTCCATGTTCAGCCCTGCTGCTATCTGAAACCTAAAATAATGACCATCACACATTCCATGTCTGAACTGGAGGTATTCCAGAAGGATTTAAAATCCGGTGAATTTATGTGACTGTACACACCTGTTTTCTTTTGTATAAACTCAGAGTATTAAAGAATGTAACTAATATACATTAAGTGTCATTATGTAATAAAGTGTATCTCAACCTTTTTGACTTCAAGCCCCCCCACTTAAAATGTCTATCAATTGAAACAGAGTTTGGTATAACTACTGTAGAAATATGTATATATTCGTAAAAATAACAAAACCAATTTACTTATTTTAAAGCTTGTTTTGTCATAATTTAAATAATTTTGTCATCTTGAGGCGTCCCGGTTGAGAAACACTGATCTAATGCATTGTGTGACATTTTTTAATGTAGCTAAAAATACTATTTTGGCCACTGTGTATGTGGTGTTTTAAAATTATTTTTTGAATCGTCACCTCACACTTTTAGCTTGATGAGCTTTAAAGTGACTCAGCATGATGCAGGTTCAAACTTTGTTTCACTTCAGCTAAAGCATTGAGATAAGATCTTGACCTGTGAGCTTTTATTGTGCTTCAGAATGCTAGAGAAGAGCTGTATCAGAGTGACTCACATGGCAATGGTGATGAGCAGCATGTACAGGCTCTTAAAGATGATGTAACCGCAGTAACACACCCAGATGTTGGCACTGAAGACCATAGCAAACAGAGCGCCGGCCTCCAGGGCCGAGAGCGCCCCCAGCACCATCTCCCCCCAGCGAGACCAGTCCGCTGATGAAAAGCCAATCCCATACGCAGCTGCCGCCCCTGAGATTTACAACCACATCTTGTAATATCAACATTGTCTTCAAAGGTTCTTTCAGAAAGTTCATAGAAGTCCAAGAGGAAAATTCATGTTATATATAATCTTCAAAAACGTAAAGCTGCAATACTGTATCTTAAGAACTGCTATTTCTATTAAAAATCAGTTCTTGAACAAGTACATGACAGATCAGTGTTCAAAACTGCCTCCTTACCCAACCGTAAATGTATAATAATGATTTATAATTTAAGCTGTCGGGTCTGATTTCCTGGGAAATGACTTAATCTGCCTCACGTAAAAACAACATATGTAAAGAAAAGTACATAAAATAACCTGCAATTTATATTCAAACAGAGATTAACTTCATCTTACCAAACAGGTTTGAGATGGCCTCCACTCCTCCATTGTAGACTGTGAAGTTGTCAGATGGTTCCACGTGTTCCCACAGAGCTTGGACGTAGTTCACAGTCTGGTTGTAGCCGCATGTGGCCAGTGCCCACCACACTGACCAGCACAGCAGCGTCTGAGAGGAGAAGCACTGCAGAAAGTCCCTCCACAACCGCACCAGAACATCTCCACAACCTCCTGATACATCACAGTTACAGTCCACTTACTTACATATATTATTCTTACTTAAAGAGCTACTTAAAGAGGCAGTTCCCCTAAAAAATGAAAGTTCTTCCATTAGTTACCCTCATCTTATTCCAAACCTGTGTGATTTTCTTTGCTTCTGAGGAACACAAAAGAAAATATTTTGAAGAATGTTGGTAACCAAACAACAGTGGCACCCATTGACTTCCATTATATGGACACAAAACCACTCAGACATTTTTCAAAATAACTTTTTTTGTGTTCCACAGAAGTCATACTGATCTGGAATGATATGAAGGTAAATAATGGAAAAAGGTTCAGTTCTGTGTGAACTCTTTAATTATCAGGGTTGGGTGAAGGCCTTTCCTCCAAAATTGTTGCTGTCATCATAATAGGTACCATATTGATGCCCAGCAGTCCTACCTGTTCTGGAACTTGTACTGCTGTTGTCACAGGAACCTTTTAGTTCTTTTTCCTGTTTCTCTGATTCGTCCACCTCTGCATCATGTGGGTGATTCTCACAGCTGGATTGGTCATTGCTTTGAGGAACCTCCTTTCTTAAAGACCCTTTCTCTGTGGCTGCATCTAAAGCTTCCGGTTCCCCATCATACCCCTCATCTGCATCATCTTTCTCTCCACTAGCTCTTCTTCTTTGGTGGAAGAACATACTAGTCTTGGGCATTGGCAGGAGGACTGAGATGATCCATGCCATGCCGGTTAGAACCAGAGTGAATACAAGAATGTTTTTGTAGGACAGAAGCTCAAAAGAAACCAGCAGCTGACCCAGAACAGAACCCACGGTGTAGCCCAGCAGTTGGGCTGTCCTGCAGTACGACGTGGCCTTCAGGTAATGCTTTAACTCCACCATGCTGTAGATATATGTGAAATAAGCCACGTCGCACGACGTCACCACCCCGTACGTAAACTGCACAGCCTGCATCTCTGGTACACCATTTAACCACAGCAACATCGCCGTGGTGACAAAGAGGACAGAACACTGGAAGACCACCACAGGTTTGTAACGCAGCCAATCAGTGAGCAGAAAAACTGGAACCAGAACTGCCAGGTAAGAGTATGTCCACACTGGGAAAATCTGACTGGTCACCTTGGAAAAGCAAAAGTGTGGATTGCTACATTTTTGCAGTTTAAAAAAGCGATTTATCAACACCAACCATTATAATTTATTCCACAAATATAAATTATTAACCCATAACAAGATGATATCAGAACTGATTTATTAACAGCCATAAAAGTTCATAGTCTGTTAATGTTTATGTGTACAAATAGATTATAATATTAACTCACATGCCGTTAGATTAGATTAAAATAAATAACAAATGTATGTACTTTAAATAAAGCTTTATGTAGTATAACTTTTAAAACAGATGAACAAATAACAGGAACAGTTTATAATTCAGCATGACGTCACTGTACCTGCTCTATGGTGAGGTTCTGGTCCGGTCCAGTTAAATATGGGATGAGAAAAGGTTCCAGTGGCTTCACTGTGCTGAAGAACCCATAGATGCACAGCAGAGAGGTGGGATACCTCCAGTCCATCATCCACCTTTTCATCTTCATCCACCATGTCTTCATCTTCACTGTTTTTAATGTGTCTGTCTGTTTATAAAATAATAACTCAACCACACAGTCTCCACCAGTAAAAACTGTCTGTAAATGCCATTATAAACGATTTTACCTGCTCAGCTGTGTAATTTTTCTTATGGAAATGTTGTTCCTTGCTTCCAGTGAGTTAACCAACACTCTGTGTTTGAGCGTGTTTATGTGTGTATCTCTAAACAGACTGTCAATGAGCAACTAGTTCAAAGTTCTGCTTAGATCATTTATCTCTGTATCATCAGCTTTGAAAAGTACACAATAAAACATGGTTATGTTTTGTTTTATCATCTAAACAGGGATAATCATTTTAAAACTGATCTCAGTTTATTCTTTCATTTGTTTATTCATATTTTATTTGTTTGTTTAAAATTCTTAGTTATAAACTTTTGTCCACATAGATAATTTGTCTGAGCGTCAGGACTTTTATTTTGAATTATTAAACGCATTAAACGCGGTGGGACTTTTAGTTTAAATTCTCCCATCCTTCGTTAGTTCCAGTTTCTCTAATGACTCTAACAGGTGAGAAAACACTATATATTATTTCATGTATTTTACTGTGCATGTTGAAATGCACCAGTGTAAATACATGCAGTAGTGTCCAAAAGTGATTAAACATTTTCACAATATTTACTTTAATGACCCTACAGGTTTAATTTAATCATCCATATATGTGCATAATATATAATGTTAAAAGTTATTTTTTTGATTACTAGTTTAGGTTTTAGCAAAATTAACATTTAAAGAATGCTAATGTACATCAGCATCAGATATTGTGAAGGGAGAGATTAAAGCAGAGACTGAAGTTGTCAAATGGTGTATTTGTCATAAATATTAAACAATCAATATAACCTTTATAGACCATTTTAAGGATTCAAGGGTTGTGCCAACAGTGTTTAAAGCTGAAATCTGTACATTTTATTAAACAAATAAGTCAGTTCCATATGGTGCTGATATATTCTAATTACAGGTGTTAAGAAGATGGCACATCTTGGTTAGATTAATGGCACAAATAATTAAAATACATGAAATGATCTGCATTTGTTAACATTAAGATTTAGTTTAAATGTACATGGGAAACTGAGTATTTTATATTTCACAATTTTGCATCAGTTTTAGCTGTGTGCATTTATTTTAATAGTCATGCAGTGTGAAGTGGTAAAAATTTTTTATCCAGATGAATTGTTATTTCAAGAAGTTCAGCAGTCAGAACTCTGCATGAGTTTAGAAACTTCATTGAAACACAGTTCTGTGAAGGGCCACTGGAGTAATATTGTCAAAATAAAAGCACCATAGTGTCACTGTCATCAGCAAACTGTCACAGGAAATACAACAGACACAGATATATGCCAGTTTCTCCAAAAACATGTTTAATGGCAACCTGCTTGATACAGAACGCTTTGAAATGTGCAACTTTATTTAAAAGGCACTTTAAAGTGACACTTTCACAATTTAATCCTGGGTTTCTAAACGTGTGTAAGGCACTGGCCAACTTCAGCAACACTGTCTCTTTCTTTAGTTTATCTTTTCACTAAATAATATATAATTTGCAGAAAACTTTAACAGATTTTGAAAGGAAACAAATGCTGCACTTTGATTAGTTCTGTGCAAATATGAAATATTTAGACTTTTAAAGCAACATAAACGGAGATGTTTTGATGGACAGCATGACATCAACAGTATCAAAAGTAGTTAGTACAAACAATCACAACTAACACTCACACGTATGAACTCTGTCATGCTTGTGTATGTGGTTTTCTTTCACAGAAACGCACCCATGTAGAGATTTACACGTGCAAATACTTTGTCCTGTGCATACAGACGTTTAAGGTAAGACACGCTACATGATTAATCACACACACACACACACACACACACACACACACACATGTAAATGATAGAATAACTGACAGACCGCAGCTGGCTTACAGACAGCAACATAAAAACTGAAAGTTACTGTACAGTAATACTGTAACACTGAGAAAGACAGGAAAGATTTTAAGAAGTTGATAACGCACAGGAACGCTACGAAAGATTCAGCTTTCTGGCAAACGACTGAACCAAACTGAACTGATGTAAAAAACAAAAACAGAATTCAGAACAATACATTCAATGCCAACAAATGAAGGAAATACTTAAAAGAATGTAAAAAGGCACAAAGCTTAAAGAAAAGAGTCTCACATTCAGTTAACAATTATGGTAATAAAACAAAAGA
Source organism: Ambastaia sidthimunki (assembly GCA_036877625.1). Taxonomy (NCBI): domain Eukaryota; kingdom Metazoa; phylum Chordata; class Actinopteri; order Cypriniformes; family Botiidae; genus Ambastaia; species Ambastaia sidthimunki. The sequence continues at coordinate 55,631 of JAZGTK010000263.1, forward strand.
AAAAACAGTATTCTGTTCCAAAATAAAGTTTCTCCTAGATGTGCAAAAAGGAAAAAGATTTTTCTGTAGAAGGGACGTATAATCAATCTTCCAGTATTTCAGTGAGACAATATTGCACGTTAAAATGTGATTTGTCAAGTCATGATGTCATAGGACGTTGAGCTGATGTCACAAATAATGTCACCAGGTTGAACAGGTCAGAGGTCAAGTCAGGAGATTTGTCTTCATCAGTCAAGTAATGTAACTCATCTATTCTAATGTTGGGATTTGTCAGCCAAGATCGTCCCATTTAACTCCAGCAGAAGTCTTTCCACCCACAATTCCAGATTTATGTAAATCACTGCCCTCATCTTAAGTGGCTTTCCGATATTAAAATGAGTCAGTCTGATTGGTTGAAGGGTGATTTATTATGAATAAGGTCAGAAGCCCTCATATAATGGGCAAGGTTTGATTGGCTAAGTCATACAATGGCTGAAATCTGACTGGTCAGGTCATATAATGGGTTATAGCTCTCAACGCGTACAATATTTCCGCCTGCATTCGTGCCTCCATGAGAAGCAAATTTACATGAACCTGATGAGTAAAAAAAACACAGAATTAACATTATAACAAACATTCAGGTTTTAATGATTTTAGTTCATGGCTCCTTTTTATGAATAAGTAAAATCTAACTATTATTATTATTGTATAATATTACAAATTCATAATAAATAGTGAAATATAATGTGTAGTACCTTCTCTGAGTGTCTGAACTGGTGCCAGTAGCTTTCATACATGCGACGTGTGGTTCTCTCCGGGTAACATGTCACTGTTTTAATGTAAACCTTCAGGCTCCGTTCCAACAACTGATTGACCTCCCCGTAATCGTAGTCATCATATCTGCACACACACAGTGAGACGACACCATCACACTCAGCAGTAAGAGAACTCAGTGAGTGCTCAGTGTCTCAGCATGTACTTGAACACTAGGGTGAGCTATAAGCATGCAGACTGTCTGTTTGAATCATCATCATACTTGTTATTTATACAGTGTATTCAATAGATTCTTATTCTTTACAAAATAGTAAGTGAGACAACAGGTGTTCCCTTACAAAGATTAACTATGATTTTACTACAGTAAAAGTGTAGTAACTGTTTTTTGATGTATTGATTATGATTTGCATAACCATGTTTTTACTACAAGTGTTACGGTTAAATTATGGTTGCAGTAGTAAAAGCATGGTTAACTTGGATACCACAGTTTAACTCCATGCTTAATTTTTATAAGTGCTGTTAAATAATAAACATTTCTGACATTAGTATGCTGCATTGTTGTCACGTGACCTCATCACGCTAAATGTTGAATGCAGTAAGTATGCAGTAAGCATTTTGAACACAGTCTTGCTGTTTTTAACTGGTGTTTTCTGCTCTGTACAATTATAAATAATATGATCCATGACACAAATGACATCAGATAAACACATTTAATCATTTTTTCTGACGTTGTAAAGGCGCTCACACACTGTAATTGTCTGAGTGCTGTGTGGTGTACTCAAGCTCACACCTGATTCCATACATGCAGTGGACGTAGTTGAAGAGAGCCCTGCGCAGTGTGCTGGTGTCCACGTCCTCGTGACTGGCCATGTTGTAGTAGGTCAGATCACACGCGGTTCTGAACTTGTCATCCAACAGGTGACCGATGTCAGAGTACAACCGGTTGACCAGAGAAAAACCGTGATCTTCCCACGAGTAGTCCTGCAGATGAGAAAACAAACAATGGCTTTCTTTGATCATGTCAGTCTTATGGCTTGGGCGGAGCCAGAGCCGTTAACCACGCCCCTCTAACGATAGTCTGCCACGAGCTTTGAAATGCCAACGTTTATAGACCCAATCAGCTCACAGTGGGGAAAAACAAGCCACGCCCCTTATGTTTCTATTTTTTTACTATGTCAGAACGCTAAAGTCACTTGCAACTCTTAGTTCACAGACTTTAAATGTTAATGTTCTGGCAGGGTTGGTGTAGACGATAAACCGTGTGTGTATATTTTTAGGGTGTGTAAGAGCGTCTTTCGTACCTGTGCTTTAAAAGTGGGTGGATTGTCCTCTGCACGGCGCGCAAAATCCTGGTACCCAAACGATGGGTCATCCACAAACCGGGCCACTGGAGAGGGAGGCACAACCTCCTCATCGAACCCTAAATATGCAAATCACACGGCTGTATTATATCAAACGTTACAATGCACGAGTACTAAACAGTCTTATCTTGCCTTCTGAACTGTTTACCTACAAATTAAAAGCCACTTTTTTCCCATTTTGTTTCAGAGAAAAAGAAAATCATTTGGTTTTAAAACATCATGAGAGCAATAATAACAACTTGACATTTTGTGTGAACGGTTCCTGTAATTCCTGTGACCACATTAACACAAGGGAAGTGAAAGAGGAAAACAGGACAAAAATAGAAACAAATAGAGGAAAGAGAGAAAAAAACAAACAGATACAGAGCCGTATATAATCTACAGTATGTGAATTGTCTGTAACTATTTCAATGTAAACACACAAAGACGTCCTGACACGTATTTTAAAACAGAAAGAATGTGGTTGTTTATTTTTTCCTATATACACAATCTGTCCCCAGAAGTTACCTTAATACAACAACATTAACATTTTTAGGGACATGTGGAACCTCCTGTTTTTAAATTGTTAAATATGTACTTTAATAAAAGACTTTAATTTTATTCTAAAAAAAAATTCTGTGTGAGTTACGATTAATTCAATTCAATTTTTCATATCGTGCATTTTTACAATGTTGTATTGTTTCATAGAAGCTTTACATACAGTGAAAATCAAAACAAAGAAAACAGGAACTGATGAAACATAATCCATGTTATTATTGCAAATGTTATTCTTCATTATAGGATGAATATTAATAAAAACTAATTAGTGATACTGAGATTGTAACTGGTTAGTCTAAAGTAATTCTGTAGAATTGTATATGAAACAACAGAAGTCTCTCATTTAGATACTGAAGGTGTTGCAATACCTGCAGACACCACCAGAAGACTCTCTTTCTTCTCTTTCTCAAAGCGAGTGAACATCTCTTCTTCTGACGCGTCATCTTCTTCTCTCTCCTCCTGCAGTCGCTTCATTCTCTCCATCAGAGCTTCCAGCTCACTCTGAAGTACACAAGAACAACACAGCTGTCGAACACAAGTGTAGCTCACCAACACAACATAACACTCACTGAGTTTGTCTTACCCCAGTGTTGGCCTGATTGCTGTCTGTTAGGTGGCAGGTGCACAAACTCCCCACAGCGGGGGGGCAAAGGTCATCAGAGACCCCGTTGACCTCTGTGACCTCGGGGTCAGGGTTCACACCGCTACCAAACACAAAACTAGACAAGGCATGAAAATGAGCTAGCAGGACAACAGCATGAACCAGCTCAGCCAAAGACCAGCTGTGTTCTCCTGTCTTCACCAGAGCCTGAGAGAGAGAGAGAGAGAGAGAGAGAGACAGAGAGAGAGAGAGAGAGAGAGCATATAAAATTTATTATATGGTTCAAGTTTAGGTTTAATGTTCTGTCATATTTCTGCAGTGTACTGTGTGCATATAATGTATATTGATTAACCCAAACATTACTTAAAATGTGCAATATATACAAGTGTGCAGTATTGTTAGGTGTGTACCACACAGTATGTAGTAAACAGTACACAAGTATACACACTAAACAGCCGTGTGATTTACCTGTATGTGTTGTTTAGTGATGAGCCACGGTCTGTGTGCAAGGATTTTGTTAATGTCATTGAGGTTACGAAGTCGTTGCGGACAGAACTCCAGCCCTCTCAGCCAATCAGAACACACGCCTATCTGCTCGAACTCCTGCGCGTGCTGACACACCAGCACAGAACACTGATGACGCGCCGCGGCCTGAAACAAACATAATCACTCATAAAACAACCTCAGAACAACCTCAATCAATGCCTCCCTTCATGTGTGTGTGTGTGTGAGTGTGTGTGTGTGTGTACGTGTGTGTACGTGTGTGTGAGTGTGTGTGTGAGTGTGTGAGTGTGTGTGTGTGTGAGTGTGTGAGTTTGTGTGTGTGTGTGTGTGTGAGTGTGTGTGTGTGAGAGTGTGTGTGTGTGTACGTGTGTGTGAGTGAGTGTGTGTGTAAGTGTGCGTGTGTGTGTGTGTGTGTACGTGTGTGTGAGTGTGTTATGTGTGTACGTGTGTGTGAGTGTGTGAGTGTGTGTGTGTGTGTGTGTGTGTGTGTGTACCATTATTGCGATGTAATGTCTGTAGTGGAGTGGTAGGGGGCCGTCCATCCTCAGGAGATAATAGTGGCAGCGCAGGAAGGCCTGCAGATAATGTGGGTGGAGCCCCATCACCTGTGTCAGGTTATCGACATGCCCACTGAACTCTTCTTCTAAATACATCACTGTGGGGTCACTTAGAGACGTGACTCCAATCTGGAGGTTCAGAGGATAAATGATGACAAAGTACATACTAATATTGTGATATTAAATTAAATAATTTTCACTGTTTAAATCATGAAACTGCAGGTTACTTTACGTACTTTTCTTTACATATGTTGAAGTCCAATAAAACCAAACTGACATTTCCTGACCCAGCAGCTCAAATTATAAATTATTATTATAAGCTTCATTATTATAAATCAGCAACGTGAGCACAGATGCTGTAATTCAATTTACAATCCAAATAAACCATCTAACATCTCTCAACACGCTCAACTCACATCCAGCGAAATTTACCTCCTGAACATAAAACAAACACCATCTTAACTAAGAAGCTTTTCAGTGTCTTAACTGAATGAATGTGAGAGAAAGAGTACATTAAAAAGTACAGTACAGTACAGTAAAGATATCATAATGTTATACCATGGTGCTTTTTTATAACCCAGTGCAGGGTTATTATAGTTTCTAAAACTATTAAAACATTTCTGTTAACTGAACTCAAATAAAATGAAGGCATAAATATTATTTTAAAAAACCCACCTAAATGAAAATGACAAATCTTGCCTTATCAATAAATAAACTTAAATACACTTAAAAGAATATCTTGCTAACACGATGGTAAATGTAAAAACAAACAAACACTGCATCATGTGTTTCTGTTACCTCATTTTCTGGAATAAATGAGCTTGGTCCTGCTTCAGTGTGTCTTAATATCTTCATTCCTTTTTCCTAAGAAACAACAGAAACATTTCATGAAGAATCAATTTACTGCACAAGAATCGTGTCTCATAAAGGACATAACATTGATTTTCATGTTGATTAGTTTCTCCCCAGGGAACGTTCTCAGAACGTTGGCTAATGTTCTCTAAAATAGCTCTTAAAGTTATCAAAAACATTCTTGCAGTAACATTAAAAAAACAACTGGATGTTTTGAATATTTCTTTCAGAATACCATTTTTAATGTTTTTGTTACTTAATGGAAACGTTGGGTAAACATTCTTGCAGCTTAAAGTGGTTAGCTGGGTCCCTGCTGGGGTTTATTTTGAAAATCGCTCCGAGGCTTTTGTTCCAGCTTCAGTGAAAAGTGAGGAGTTCCACGAAAGCTGTGTTTGCATTGCATCTGTGTGTGTGTGTTTGCATTGCATCTGTGTGTGTGTGTGTGTTTGCGGTGCATCTATGTGTGTGTGTGTTGCATCTGTGTGTGTGTGTTTGTGTTGTATCTGTGTGTGTGTGTGTGTGTGTTTGCGGTGCATCTATGTGTGTGTGTGTTGCATCTGTGTGTGTGTGTGTTTGTGTGTGTGTTTGCGGTGCACCCCCCCACCAGAGCCCACCACCACAAATACACACATGCTGTAGCAAATACACACATGCTGTTGTGTTTGCATTAGAAGTGTTTTGCCTCCAGTTTGTGTGCAGGATAGAAACCTGTGGTGTTTATTAAACACTAACCAATAATAAAGGTCTGTGCAAATAACACACACACACACACACACTTTAAGTGTCAGATACATGAAAAGTATTTCTCTGTTTCAGCAGTTGTTCTGTAAATGTAGGGTGTGAAAAATGATCTTCTCATGTGAAACATCAGTTCTCAGATGACTGAGGTATTTACCTAAAGATTTCCAACGTCAGACTGTCCTTCACAAATGAAGCTTTTTAAAGTGAGAGGAAAGATTACGCAACATAAAGACAAGAGAAGGTTTGTTTTCATCTTAGCACAGAGACCAGCTTGTTGGAGTTAAACACACAGATCAACCTATAAAACAGAGGAGCATAAACACTCTTGTAGACATGTAGACCGGCAGCTGACACTCAGAAAGTCTTCTGAAAGATTTCTCCTCATTATTGAACTCTACTGAAGTTCCGACACAGGTGTAGTTTAAAACTGTAGCTGTTGTTTAACTCTCTATTGATTCAACATTTTCTTCAATGTAATCATTTCTTTAAAAACTATTAGCTGTAAATTAACCAACAGCATTAGTGTAACTGATAAACACAGCACCCTCTGTTTACAGACTCCGCCCATACGGGTCAGGTGACCCTGGACTGAGGACTGCAGTGTGTTTCCCAAACTTTTTACAATGGTGTGACATTAAAACAATAAACATTCTTCTGTGTATGTCCTCTCTCTCTCTGACCTCACACACATTGAGTCACACCACCTATACTATGCCAATATACAATATATTCTACTATATGGCTATATAGTGAGTCACATATAGTGATTTATATATGGCTGCCCGTGAGTCACGCAGGCAGGGTGGATTGTGGGTCGGTGATGCTAATTTGCTAATTTGATTGTATCATGTATTTAATTGTTTTCATTGTATTTCATTTCATTGTACATTACAGGGTGCACATGTTTATTTTTGCCACTAAGAAATGCATGAACTCGGTTTGAATGTCATTGTAGTTTATTTTAGTCTTTAGTTTGCGGACCCTCGTCAGTGTGGGAACCAGCAGACCACCGCACATGTGAAAGTGATTGAAATGCAGTTAGTTTGTTCAGTGTGTTGAAGTGTGTAGCGTCTGTGTACATTTGAGATGAGGCTGCACTGATCCCAATGCTTGACACACATGGAAACACTGACACGGCAACATGACCTGCTCCTTCAAAACGCATCACTGCCTCCAACCAATCAAAGCACGGCGTAATATCAGCACTGATAACGCCTAGGACCGCGATGTTGTGGTACCATGGCAACGATTCTGTTGTCATGACAGCAGCATGAGTCTCCATAGATAGCATAGAGTCTTCCTTAAACAGCCCGGGACAGTGTCCAGACATATTACACACACACAAAACACACCAGCACAGGAATCTGTTAAGAAATCACAGTCTTTGATTTGAATGTAGATATTTAGAAGGACTGCAGAAGGCAAATATTCAGCTAAATGGGAGCGTTCTAAGAATATTGGCTAACGTTCTCTAATACTTCTCTCAGAGTTATCAAAAATGTACTTGCAGTAACTTTAGTAGAACCTGGTTTTGAGTTGTTGTAACTAACTAACAAAAAGAGTTAGATGAGTAAATGTAAAAACGTATGCTGTCATGACTTACAGAAAACCATTTTACTGTAACTACTGAATTTTACCCACGCAAAAAGTGTAAAGGTTTTACCTCTAGCTTAAGCTTCTAAGCTTCAAAGAGCTTTTCCTTAAGTCCAGCTTAAGTCCATTAAAATGATGTGTGAATTTAGCAGAAGAGTCTGATCAGAATACTCAACATCTGCTGTGTGATGTTTTAAACAACCCTGTTGTTCAGCTCTGTGCTTTTACTTACTGAAGCTTTGATCCAAAATCACTCTACAGGAATTCAATATGCTCCTTTTCCTTGTGTGTGTGTGTGTGAACATACAGTATGTAGAACACACACACACACACACTCATTGAAACAGTACTTACACATAAAACTCACTGTGTGCTCTGTTTAAACAAAGACTCTCTGTCCTTTGGCCTACAAAGAGTGTAAAGACACAACTGATTGTGGATCCAAGTAAAAAGTGAAGAATGGAGGAGAGGGGGGTTAGAGAGAGAAACTGACAGAGAGATATCTCACATGAGCTTCTGTTGTGATGTAATCTCTTGGCACTGTTTGGGCTAGTTCAGTCTAGTCCAGTTTTTAAAGAGATGGAATGAGAGACTGGAGTTCTTGGCATAGTGAGATCAATGATAAATTAAATACAGGCTGATGTCCAACCAGCAGTAAAAAATGAGTAAAATTGTGTCTTAATGTTCACATTTTGACTGTTGCACCTGTTGTCTCAGTTTTCAGAAAAGCTTCGTCTTCTGAAACTATTTTTTCAGGTTCAATAAAAGTCGGAGCTGGAACATCTGTCTGTTCGTGCTACCAAACAATAAACATAATATGTTCTCGCTACATCTGTTAAATTCTTTCCAAACAGGTTTCCTGTGAATTTATTGCACAGAACCGCCTGTCGATTTCCAGGCAATCAGAATGAACTAAAAGCAAATGTTTACTCAGCGGTCTAATGTGAATACATGTGAATACATCAGACCACGTCAAGCTACATTTATTTCACAGCTTATAACCGCATGTTTTTAACTCTTTTCTGTGCAGATAGCAGTATTGTGTCTCTCTGTCTCCCAGCAGAATTTATTTTATGGTGATCTCTTGCATAAGGTCTCTGAATGACGGCATTCAACTCATAAAAGATTATGTAACACAGTTTAGCTTGAACAGACGGCTGATGGCAGCACGACACCTGCATCCTCACTCAATATGTGCTTCAGTCTGATCACAGCTACAGACTCAGTGATGCAGATCACAGGTCACTGTATGTGTGGTCAGAGGCCAGAGCCATTCACTGCTCAGCTGTGTCACCACACGGCAGCTGAAGGAACAGGAAGTGTTTTAACTGCTGAACCAGCACAAATCTCTGCCGCACAGTCATTTATATGAGGCTTCTGTGCGTCTGACAAAATAAACAGCAAAATACAAAAGCAGTTTTGTTGCTGTTTAAATACCACAGTCACGTGTTGGTCAGAAATCATTTTAACAGAAACTGTTTTTGTTCTGCAGTTCTTGAGATGGTTATACTGTTTTTGAAGATGAAATGTTTTGATGTTATAGTCTTTAAACAAGCATAGAAGGTTTTGTAAAAAAAAAGAAACAGTTTTCTGTAGACTGCACAAATGTTTTTTGCTTGTAATTTGAAATGATTGTCTTTAATTTTGCTCTATTTCTTAATAGCCTCTTTCTTTCTGCAGGTCAAGGTCTGAGAAAACAGAAGTGGGTTTGAAATGATCTCATCACGGGTAACCAGCAGCTGAGAAGATAGTTACATGAGAGATAACAGATAACCAGAGCAACAGGTAATGAAGTCCACGTCAACACAGCCAAGTGACCAGTGCAGCTTTTTCCCCAAAACAACAATTCTCCAAACCTCATAGAACTGGTTTCTTCAAAACACACATGCAATGTCATGCACTTAAAACAGGTTTGCATAAAGCCACAGGATAACCCGCAATATTTAACCATCTGGCCACAGACATAAATGGCAGGTCATATTTCTGTATTACAGTCCAGTTTGACTTACAAGAACTTTGGCAGTATGTGAGACATAAAGATGCGCAGAGCAGAAGTGGGTCACATGTGCTGAACATGATTAATGACAGCTAAAAATAACAGCCAGAGAGAGTGAGAGAGAGAGAGAGAGAGAGAGAGAGAGAGAGAGAGAGATGAGTGGGTCAGAAAGGGAGTCGGGCGATGCAATTAAATGTGATTTAAACACGCCCTGTCGGTGCTTTTAACACTTTGCAAAAACATGAACATAATATAATATGTCATTATAAGAGCATTGAAACGCAAAGACATTAACAAACGCACAAACATTAACAGCATTCATTCAATGTCAATCAATTCATGCACGCTTTAAAAAACATTTGCTAATGTTAATACAACGAGATCTTAATACAGTCTAATAGAATAACTGAATAAATGCATAACCACGTAAAGAAATATCTCACCTTCTCTCTGATCATGTTCCGACAGTGGTTGCAAATCTCCGTGCTTTCGTTCATTTTGGAAAGTTAAACGGGATGAATAGCGGTGTTAATGTTGCTGTACTGGTCTGGGCATGTCCACCACCAGCTCCTGAAGACGGACTGGAGACCCTCCGTGTCCCTGCGCGTCTCCTCGCTCAGTGCGCAAAGCTCTCCAAGTGTCCAACCTCGATGCCTGATTCATGAATGAATGACTCGTGGGAACCGATTCAGACTGTGAATCACTCGTCTGTAGAAAATGGCTTTGTGGAGATGGGACAAATATTATTAGAGATGTACTTAATAAGTTAAATTAACATAATCATTATTCATGTTGGAAACATATAGCATGTGTAAAACATCTGACATGCGTGATACAGAAAACTGAACCGATTCATGAAACGAGTTTTCTCCATGTGAGCCACACCCCCTTTTCTCTCTCTCTCTCTCTCTCTCTTTCTCTCTTTCTCTCTCTCTCTCTCTGTCTCTCTGTCTCGTGTCCAGACATGTTTTTTCTCTTAAGTTTACTGCGCTACTGTATATTACTTGTATTTTGCTGTGCAGAGCTATAATTTCATACAGAGGTTATTGGGACCGTTCACCAAAAAATAAAGTTTTTTATCAACCCTCTTGTTATTTCAAACCTGTATGATTTTTTGGTTCTGAGAAAAACAAAAGATATTTTGAAGTATGTTGGTAACCAAACAACAGTGGCACCCATTGACTTCCAATGTATGGACACAAAACCACTCAGACATTTCTCAAAATATCTTCTTTTGTGCACCAGAGAAGATAAAAGTCATACAGGTTTGAAATGACATGAAGATATTTAGGTTCCCAGCAAAACATCAGGTCAGTTCATACATAATGCCGTTCATCAAAATATCTGATTACATGTTCACACTCTTGATATCTAAACAGTTCATGAAAAACAAGTGTTCACATTTAATATGCACATACAGCAGTGTCTTAAATAAAGCAGATGATGTGGGCGTTCAAACAAGTCAAGGCAAAAGTTGTCCAGAGAGAATATGAGAACACAACCATTGACTTCATAGTGAACAGAGCTGCAGTCTGCTGACAGAGCAAAATGACCATCAGACGGTGTGGAAGAGAGCCAGACCCCACAGGCTCTCCACCCCTGACAGCGTCCCAGCTAACAGGGAACGTTCTCAGAACATTGGCTAATGTTTTGTAAAAGTTCAAAAAGTTATTCTTAAGTTGTTAGTGGAATGTTTCAAAAATGTTATAGAATTTTAAAGTGTTCCTACAAATTTAAAAACATCCTTTTTAAAATGTGTTACTTAATGGAAACATTAGGGAAACATTCTTACAGCCTAAAATTGTTCGCTCATTGTTAGACAGCTCAATGGGGTGCTGCTAAAACACTCCTCTGATCTCAGACTGATGTTAAAGGGTTCAGATGGAATGAACGTCGCCCAACATCAACTGTTCACACTGTGAAATACTGTTTTTAAAGCAGATTGCACATATATCTCCAAACTTCAAACTGTTCGTTTCAACTTCCTGTGAAGCATTTTTAAAGCCTGAGAGGTTCAGAAAACATAATCAGCAAATTCAACAGTGATCCTTTAACCCTAAACCCTTAAGCCAAAAAAATCCACATGGCTCTTGGTTGAAAATAAATCAGCGACTGACAAAATTTTCCCTCTTTCCTGTCAGAGTTCAATTTCACCCGGCAACAACGTGATGTCATCAGGAGAGTGTGCAATCAGCCAATCAGAGCGCTGGCTGATCAGTGGTGAGGTCACAATGCCGTATCCTAGCAATGGCTAAATGGTGCTACAATGTGAACTTCCTGACACAGTCTGTAGTTTTATGTAACACACTTAGAAATCATGTCAGTGGATTTACACACATTTTACAACCTGTTTCCCGTCTGCTTTAACTCCCATTTTGAATCTGAGAGTAATTCAGTCCTGTTGCCCAGAACAACTGGCTGTGTAGTAATTAAAATGAACAGTTGTATATTGTTGAAGGCAGTTATCTCTTATTTTCTTGTTGTCGCTGTGTCACTTTCCCACACAAGAATGTGTCATATAATTTTTACCTTGACACAATGTTCCTTTAGGTCTTTCAGAACAAGACTTGTTTGTTTGATCAGTCATGACTAATGCAAAAGACCAGATTATATCATTAAAATAAATAACATGATTATATAGTAACAAAATGTAGTAATTTGTTGTTATAGCTGTGATTGTTCATTTAAAATATTTGTGTGTGTGTGTTCTAGCGATGGCTGTTTTGCTGAGAAATAACATAAAATGTCGCTCACCTTTAAAGAATTTTATCTTAAAACACAGTTTTAAATACACACTCTGTATCTTTTTGTGTATTTGGATCTTTAGATTATATACAGTGGAACAGCCTGTTGAACCAGCATATAATCTCTTATAGATGAAGAATCCACCATTCAGACTAAACATCAGCTTAAACTCTCATTAAATCAAACTCTCCAATCAAATGAGACGGCCCCCATTCCTCTCATGCTGGGGGTATTCTGAGCCTTTTAAGGGTCTTTATCATGCTGTCATGAACATTGTTATCACACTCTGGCCATTAGTGAGAACTGACTTATTTACAATTTTAGGTTGTAAGAACATTTCCCTAATGTTTCCATTAAGTAACAGAAATGTTAAAATGTTATTTTCATTGTTCTAAGAATGTTTAAAAATCTATTATTTTAGACATTGTAGTAACGCTTTTGTTTCATTATAGGAATGTTATTCAAACTTTTACTTCTGTAACGTTTAACGTCTATAGTATTAAAAACACATTCTAATAATGTTACTGTGCAAATGTTTTTGATAACTTTGAGAGAACTTTTAGAGAACATTAGCCAGCATTTAGAGAACATTACCTGTTAGCTGGGATTACAAATGAGGATATGAGTATACCATTGGCCAAGGACTTGGAAAACAAGCAGAGAGAGGCAGATTTAAGAGAGAAGAAAACTTCCTGGAAATCTGGTTTCCATTAAACATATAGAAGAGAGAGAGAGACAGAGGGAGAGAGAGAGAAAGAGAGAGAGAGAGAGAGGGGGAGAGAGAGAGAGAGGGGGAGAGAGAGAGCAGGAGAGAGAGGGAGTTTTGAGATCACTGAGTATAATCATGGGCAGTAAACTGTTCCAACATAAACCACTAGTACAGTAGTTCATAAAGCGTTTGGTATGCAAGTATAATAAAACAGCAAATATAGAGCATGTTATACAGAGAGAGAGAGAGAGAGAGAGAGAGAGTTCATTTCTCTCTGTGGGAAAACAGGCAGGAATGTTTAAGCCTCTGCATGTGATTTTAAATCCTCAGGAATTTCTGCAAACCTCCACTCACACTTTTTCTTGAACTATCACTCAATGCACTCTGATATGACAGAAACAGAAAGAGAGAAAATGAGACAAACCCAGTTAACCCAGTTTTGTTTCCGATAACGTTAAGAAAACGTAGAGAATGTTAGCCAATTTTTTGAGAACATTCCCTGTCAGCTGGGGAGGGGGTCAAATGGGCTGGTATGGGGTTGAGATGTAAACAATGTTGCTGATCATGTGTGTGTGTGTGTGTGTGTGGGGGTGGGGGNGGGGTCTCAAACATCTCAAACATTCTTTCAGTCTCTTCATGTACTGCACAGTGCACTGGAAAAACAAAACTTTCTGTTTTGGTTGTTGAACATTTTCCTTTTAGATTTTTGTTGTCTTGTTACTTTTCTCCATTGATTAATCATGTTTATTTACAGTTTACTGAGTCTTAAAGTAAAAAACACACAATGGAAAGCACGGCAGATTTATAACTTTCATTTGGGCTTCAGTCTGTTCGGTGGAAACTTGAGCTCAATCTGTCCGCTGGCGACCTCTGGTGGACAAATCTGAGAAAGAGAAACAAAAATCAGTTATTGAATACATGAGTACATTACAGATCACTGTTCAAAACTGTCTTACCCTGATTTACAATGACAACTTTATTATAATGATTTTTAATTTCAGCTGTCGGGTCGGACTTTACAGGAAATGTCGGTTTGGCTTTATTTGACTTTAACCTGCAATTTAATGTTTCAAACAGAAACTTTAGGTGCAGTGAGGAACCTGTATGATCATTTCTGCTTTAAGCCTGTAGTGAGTTTTGAGATCTCAAGGTGTCGCCAAACTCTTCTGTATCATTTAAACTGGCTGTCAGCTGATTGACCAAACCAGCCTGCAGTCAGGGCTGAATCTGTCTATATACAGTATCTACACACATACATATACTCAGTGACATCACACTGACTGACATTCAATTATATGGTGATGCTTATGGTAAAATAATACATTGATTTTTATTTATTGTAATTGGCTGCATTTATAACAGCAGAAGTCAATGAGCAGTCAACATGCAGATGTGATTGGTGAAAACTTTATGCAAATTCAACACGTAAACATTTACAACCAATGATCCACAGAAAACCAGTAAATAAATGAATGGAAGTTTTTATGTGGTGAATAACCTCAACAACTCTCAGTTCTCTCTGCGTCCTCACTTTACAAACTATTACAAACTCTGATACGCTTAAAAGAACTTCTTTCTTCAAAAACTGATACGCTGATATAAATCAACATTTGCTTCTGTGAAAAGTCAGAGTGACCCTGTGGAGAACACAAACATGATATGACAGACGCCCCGACAGACCAAACAACTATTATACACAGACAAATGATCTGAACATACTATTGCAACCACAACCGCACTTGCTGGTAGTGTCAGGACAAAATTACCTGCTCATAATATTAAAACAGCACAAGCTTATACATAACTAGCTGTCAGAAAATCATTTATAGCTTGTGTAGTTATAATCATATTCTGTTTACAGGTTTGTAGGTAATAATACAAAGTGATAAATAACAGCAGAATCACATTCCACGCAAGCAAAACTGATCTGTGACTACATTCAGAAGTGTGTGTGTGTGTGTGTGAATAGTTGAACAAGTCTAAAAACAGGATCATGTATATGTAAGAAAATGAGTTGTCTCTCAGCATTAGGTGAGCCACTTGTCTATGCAGTTCTGATAGACTGTGAGGTTGGAATGCCATGACGTGTGCCAGACACCAGCTACAACACACTTTACCACAGCTCCCTTTGAGTCCAGTGTTTTCAGGCCAAAAACATCTCTCAGATAAAACTAGAGAGAGAGAGAGAGAGAGAGAGAGAGAGAGAGAGAGGACAAATGATAACACCATGTAACAAGCTGATGTTGCTTTAAAAGTGACCAACAGAAAATTCCAAGCCTAACATTTAAAGATTGTGAAAAAAAATATTCCTCACATCCTGTTTTTCCATCTCCACCACAGTTTCATTACTGTCATAGAATCCAAAAATACTGAAAAACAGATAAACAGTTTTACTGTAACTCACAAAGACCCGAGCGTGTTTCATTCAGGATAATACACATGGCAAACATGCCCTAAAATAGCAGCACATAATCCCCTTTGTAGTGAAGATCCGATGTCACGCTAAATATTTCTCACATTCATTCCGGTCTAGTGCATTTCAACACACATTAGCCCTTTACATCTCCACTGTACAACTCTGATAAACTTGATTAAATCTTTATGCTAATCCAACAGTTGACATGTTATATTGGTTGGAGAAAAAAGACTCAGTATTCAGTATATCAAAACACACGAAACACTGCTGTTTAAAAACAAGTTGTTTTGCATTTCAAATATTGTGAGATAAAATTTCTGCAGAGACCTTGATTGCCATGGAGTAATGACACCATCATCCTCTCCACCAATCAGAACCAGTGTCTGTACATGCAGGAAGCTGTTTCGCCAAGCTGCAGAACAGACACATACAACAGACACATACAACAGACACATACAACAGACACATACAACAGACACATACAACAGACACATACAACAGAACTGAAGCACAAACAGATGCTGTAATCTGAGTAGAAACACCAAACAGCTTCATATCATGTAGAGTTTGGCTTAAGTAGTGGTAAGTAGTTTTAAATGACCTGTTAAGTTGGCATGTTGTATTTCACCATTCAGTGAGGCAAGAAAGGTGTTGCTTTGTAGATATCTCTCTCTTTGGTGTGGATCTACAGAGAGAGAGAGAGAGGGCGAGAGAGGCAGGGATAAAATGTGAAATGTGCAGACAAAACAAACATTATACATGAATCAACATATTCCACTAAAGAAATCTTCTTACCATTCCAGTAGTTACAGACAGATATCTTTTGTCCCCATGTGGTATAACAAATGTGATACAGCCGTGATTTGATGAATTTGGGGAAAAAATACCTCAGATAACATGAATCTGTAAAAACGTGGACAACACAAAATATGTTATTAATCTTGTTGTGATTAATTACAGTTGATGTTGTGGTTTGTAATGCAGAAAGCACAGAACTAACCTCCATACTGACCGGCTAGTGGTGAAGATAGAAATATCAGAGACTGAATGTTGTGTGAGGCAAGAGTTGCAATAACCCCCCGACATATCAGACCACCTGCAATAAAGAGCAACCATTAAAATAACAACAGCAAACAGAGATAAAGACTGTTTCCCTTATTATTCTATTAAAACAAAATGCTTCAGTCTAGTTTAAGATATGCCCAAAACCACTATTAATGTAGTTTAAAATATGTTTTATATGTTAAAAGGGAGTTTGGTTTTGTTTTGTTAACACCTAATAGAAATTTAATAGAAATTGAAATAAATAGAAATTTTTGAAGACAAAGCGTATTACTTTCTCTCTGACCCTCTCTTTATCTAAAATTTTGTTTGTAATGTAAGTGTGTACCTAACCGGCATACTGCCAAAGGTTGTTATTCTAATGTAGGATGCAAATATAGGATAGAAAGAGGAAGTTGTGTATATGAACTTGAATGACCTTGTGAGAAGCAGATCAGATGGACCCCGTCTTCAGCACTTTGCATTATGGGTAGGATGGCCTGCCTGAAATCTTCCACCTGCTGCCACAGTGGCTTCATGCTGGCAATGTAATTATACAGAGCTAATGTGCTCACATTGGTACCTGGATGAGACTGTAAGAGAAAAATATGCAGTTAGTTGCAACCTGATGTTGTAGGTTTGCATTTTCAAAACCCCCAAAATCTCAACTACCAATGTCAAAAACTGTCATGTGTAAACAATGAGTCTTTTATATAGTTAAATATATAATTGTATATATTTATATAGTAAATGCAAGTATTACTTTAGAAATGTTACCAATAAACTGACAAGTTTAAGATGAGACTCTAAAATGAATGAAAATAGTAACATTACTGAAAAAAACAAACAGATAAATAAATGACAAAAGCACATAACAAGATGGCCAAAAAATTAACCACAATAAACTTAAATCAAATTACTAAAAACTACAATAAAACTAAAATCTATAACAACTCTGTTGTCATGCATTCAGATCTACAACAGTTATAAAAGTCAGGATAATATTTTCTTACCTGATTGATGAATTTGGACAAAAGCTCAAACTGTTTGGGTCCATCTAAAAGTCCATGAACGATAATAACAGGTCTGTATCCCACAACAGATGCCTGCAGTAATACAGCCCACATACAAACACACGCTCCCACAGCTCTCAGTAATAACCCCATATCCTCTCACAATACAAACAACACCTTTCATCTGCAAACCTAAAGCTTGTATTGAACTTCAAGTGTATTTAAAATCCTCGCAGACTGTAGTTTATAACTCGTTGTTTTGAACGGAGGAGCGTCTGAAGTTTGTCACGGCTGATGTGAAGTTTATATAGAGAGCAGAACCGCCGCTAGATGCGGTTTATCAGAGCAAAACCATCCAAACAACAATTACTGCAAAATAATGTTTTTCTATGTTTACATATATAACATTTTGTTTTTATGACTAGCAAATATCGAGTTATATAAAAGTATCTGTTACAGACAGTTTATTTTCCATGTTGCATTGTTAAGTATTTTGAAAGATACCTGTTACTGTTTTTAATGAATAATATAAAAGCATTTTATAATATTTTCAGTGATGTAAATACATACAATTTGTTTGTTTGCAGAGCTTAAAAATACACTTTTTACAATAATAATCTTGATTTCTGTGATTTTTTTATATGCTGGCATTTTTATTATGTTCATTGTAGTATTTATTTAGATACTGATTGTTCTAACATTTCTATATTATTGCAAAATTAATATTTAAAATAAAAGTTTATACTTTTTATAAGTTGTAAGCGCAATAAGATCTTTTTAGGGGCTTTTATTTTGACACAGCGGATGTTAAAGTGAATGTCACAGCAGGACGCAGGTGGAAACTCAACTAATGTAATATAAAATTTCTTCTTGAGAAAATAGGATTGTGACTTTATTGGTTATGCCATCACAGTTTGACTTTGTTTCACGAGATTTGAGTTTGTAGATCTTTTAATTGTGTTGTCATTGAGATTTCCTTCATTGGTTTATGAACTATTTTTGTATGTATGGAGTTAAAGATGTGAATAAATGTTATTGATACATTTTCTTTCATACAGTCACAATGTGCCAGTCTTGAACAATGAGTCATTGACCAGTTTTATAACATTTATTAACATTGATCAACGAATCACATGAAGTATGTTGTGTCCAGCTTGTTACTATATTGGGAGGGTTTATTCTAGAAACTAATGGATAATAATGTTAATGTTTATATTGGTAATATTAGTGTGTGTTAGGTGGAGATCAAAGCGAGCTGTGAGCTCTTATGGGTTCAAAATGATCTAAACTCATAGTTCTGCCCATCTATGCCAACCTGCCCCAAGATCTCCAGTCCCACCCCGCCTGGGGTATGTAAGGTAAGAACGCTATTACCCCTCTCTGCCACCAGGGGGCAGCACGACTGTTAAACGTTTGTTGAAGGACACATAGACAAAAACTTTGCAGAATAATAACTGAACACTGAATATAAATTGATGGGTAATATAAGTGTTTGGGGTCTGCAGGTCATTGCAGAGACCATCAATAGCTTTATTTATTTATTTATTTATTTGCAGACAGAAGAGATTCAACCCTCAAACAAATATGAAAGAATTTCTCATCGTCACTTTCTGTTCAAAAGTAAGGGAACATTCCAGCCACAGGAATGTTTTGTTGTAAATGTATTTGATTGACATATTTTGTTGTGCCTGTATCTTTAATTATATCTCTACTGTTGTGTTGTGAGTATTACAGTAGTTGTAAATAGTTTCCATGATCTTCAACATGTTTTAATATAAAGGCTGAAATCTGGGCAATCTGCTTTGATCAAACTGAAATTAAAGCTTGTATTATTTTGTGTAACATTTAGATGTTGTCATAACACTGAATTATTATTCTCTCACTGTGTCGAGTTGTACACTAGTATAGACTTGGTTTACTAAACCCTCATTTTTCTTAATATCCTCTGAATTGTGTTCACAACAAGCTTAAGGTGAGGTTTCCTTTGAAAAGACTCAATGGTCTTAAGCAGGTGTCAATAAGGGTTGTGAACATAGTAACGGCTATTAATAATTTACTTTTAAGGTTATATTGATAAACAACACTGGTGAAAATAGGTCAAGTTTTGAGTCTTCATTCAGAGTTTTTCCTCTTGCGTTGCAGCTGGGACAAACAATGGCTGAACTTCCTGTGAATCTAATGCTGAGTAAAATGATTCTGGCATCTGAACAGTGTGTCAGTTTCAAAACGTGACCTTTTCCTTCACATGCAATAAGCAGTTCTTTGTTTATTTCCTTGTTGTTGGACTTCACCTCCCGTGTGATGTTTAGACATGTTTTACTGCTAATGCCTTTATTTACCTGCCATTGTGTCGTTCCAAACCTGCACCACAAATCAAACAGCAGTTGAGTTTAAAATGCATGAGGATAAATACATTGAGTTTAATTTTTGGGTGTGCTGTCTCTTTAAATATTTCCTCTCTTCTGTTATAAGTGCTCTGAGGAAGTCCTGACTGCTGTGGCCATGCTGTCAGTCAACAACTCCATCTTCTGCCGTCCCAAAGACAAAGTGATTCATGTCGACAATGATCGGATGAGCTTTGTGTTCAGCATATACATGCAGGTGTGTGTGTGCAGACATTGCTTAAAGAGGCAATTAAACCAGTGTTTACACACTTTTATGATGTGGCTAATTGCTTTTAAGGTGATATTTTGTTATTGTCAAAATACTCTTTGGTTTAGAGCCACTTCCTTACAGGACAAATCCACACGACCCACTTTTATTAGTTTATAAGTGTCCGGAAAAACAAACTGAGAATCCAGCTGTAATGTGGTCAAGAAAGCTGGAATTACTTAATATCACTGCAGGTTTAGTGAATTAATGTCTCAACCAATCAGAATCAAGAAATCAACAAGGTCAAAGTAAAAAGTAATTATATCAAAATCATGTTTTGGGTTTTATATAACTCAAGCTGCATCAACAAAAATTGTGGTTACATTTCAATATACAGTAATCAACAGAGTATGTGTGTCAACCAGATTAGAAACTGCATGTGAACAATACAGCGGTTTAAACTAAATATATTACAGGAATGTTTGGGTTTAATATAAGTCGAGCTCTATCTACAAAAATTGCGGTTACAGTATTCTAGAATTTAACAATGTTTCCTTTAAATATCTGGATTGGACTGGAGTTACTGGAGTGGATTTTATTTACTGACTGGAATCAGTTCTGGACAGAAACTGAAATGTGTTCAGTATTTTGTCAGTGTTTCAGTGGGTGGAGAGCAGCTGCTCGACTGTCCGCAGGGTCTTGCTGCTCTGCGTCTGTCATTAGAACTCACGAGAGTTTGGATCATTTTCTCATCTGCTGTTGTTTTTCAGCCGGTAGTTCCAGTTCTGCAGTCAGTGTGAATCATCTGTTTTTAAAGATGTTTCTCACCTGAAGCACTAGAGCAGACCGACACAATACCTGAACATTTACACGTTCTGACTCCTCATGACTCACTACATTTAGCTGTAGTAACATTTGTTTTATTCTAAACTGTTTGCATGCAGGGATTCAGGTTAGGTGAGTAAGTGTCAGTTATAGTGTGAGTTACAGAACACAGAACTTTCGACCTCCTTTGTAAAAGTGTGTTTGTTTCAGTTTTAGGTGTTAGAGATTGATAGTAACTGGCTGCTGGAAGACATTTCACACAAACAAGACAAAGCTTGTGAAGATACTGGGCTGATACTGAGATGAGACCCAAAGACTGATGCCCACTTTCTCACACAGAGACCTCTTAATTCTGCACAGAGACACAGAGATCTGAAACCATCAGACATAGAATAAGACAGTTTTTAGAAATTTGCTGAGCTTTGTAAAATATTTCAGAGTTGCGCTCTTAATGTTTGTTTTCAACAAAAACAAACGGTTGTTTTTACGTGCTCGAATGCAGAAATATAATTTTTTGTTAGTACAAGCACACGCCTGTTTTTATTGTTATTTATGAACCGGTGTCTGAAACGATGTAAATATCGATGTAAATATCGCTGGATGAGGATGAAGGAAGGATTTTTGAGGTCATAATGTCGTAAAACTAAAGGCGGTAAAGAATAAAAACAACAGATGAATAAAGAGAATGTTTTAAACTCTATTACACGTAATGAAATTTCCCTCCTCTGGAATTCTCTGCATGTGCGTCATGAAGCATAAAAGATTTTCACCTCAAATAATGTTATGAATGTTTAGGCAAGTGATTAAGATGAAATTCTTATACTCGAATATTAAGTTCAAAGTGTAAAACATAGTACCAAGGCAATGTTTAACCACAGACATACCCACCAATAAAAAAATCAATGCCATATAATTTGATAATTTAAGCTAAAAGGTTTTCAACGTGTAACAACAACCAAGCCCTGCAATATAACTGTGTCAGTATTTCAGAATATTTGAATGTGATGTGTTGTTTTGAAAGAGAAGTCATGCTAGGTCCCTCCTACATGCAAATAGATCTTTAATTGAATTTTCAACCATACAAAACTGAAATTCTGCTACATAAAACGTGTCAGATGGTTAATATAAACCCTCAAGTCAATGAGTTTCCAGTGATTTGTAGACTTACTGGAAGTTACAGGAAGTGAAAAAACAGCCGTGATTAGCTGATAGTTAATAAGTAGCTAAAGTCGTAATTTTGATCAGTAATCAAAATGTAAAAAAAAAAAATTTGAAATCGCTGCCTCAGACTTGGTCACGTTTATTTTTATTATAGCGTTTATGACAATGCAATCCAAAACAACACCAGTGTTTTTCTTCTTGTCTAACCGTTGTTTAACCAATCAGTTTAACTAGGTATTGGTTTTATGATACCTGCTTATAATATTAACGCAGCTGTCATGAAGGAATAATTTCTTGACTGAGACACATAACCTCGTGTGCTTGTTGAAGTGTCACGTTTGAATTTCTTGTGTTCTCTGTGCTGTCTGAGGCTGTGGACTGCATGCAGTTCTCAGTGATGGGTGTAGCACAAATGGCCTGATAAATATTAGGTGTTGTCCACATACATGAAGTCAAGGTCTAGATCAGAAAGCTTTCTTAACATTGTTCACAACAAATTGACTACTAAAAATTAGTTATTAATTAAAAATGTATGTGTATAAATGATAAAAAGTTATCATGTGTCTGCCTACTGTACATTTTTACAGAGACGGACCCTGCAGAGGCGGTTGGAGTGTTTTGCTGTGCTGATGGTGTTTAAGCATTACACCACTCCTATGTGTATCTGTTCTCTGTAAGTCTAATATAGTAATCAAATTAATATACAATAATCCAACTGTAAAGATTTACTCCTCCCTAATCAAACAACTGTGTGTGTGTGTGTGTGTGTGTGTGTCTGTGTGTGTGTGTGTGTGTGTGTGTGTCTGTGTCTGTGT
>JAZGTK010000263.1:78492-98681 GCA_036877625.1 Ambastaia sidthimunki
GTGTGTGTGTGTGTGTGTGTGTGTGTGTGTGTGTGTGTGTGTGTGTGTGTGTGTGTGTGTGTGTGTGTGTGTGTGTGTGTGTGTGTGTGTGTGTGTGTGGATAACATTAATCTGATCAAAAAACATTGGCTTCCTGATGTCAGTGAACCACCTTATTGTGCTCATGTAAATGAATGTTCAGTTTCCTATCACAGAGCAGAAAACTGGATTCATAATGTGGATTTATAATAATCAGTAATGATTACTTGCTTTCACTGCAGTAAATATCTTTATCTTTAAATATTTTTTAATCATATATATATATACATATAATCACCTAATTTCAGAGAATCAATATCTTACATTTTCATCAGTGAATGTTAATATCCAGCATCTTAATCTTCCCACAGAATAATCTTTGAGCTGAAGCTGAACACAGAAATTCACATGTATGTTTAACTGTTATATGATCATCATAACCAAGTTCAGTCTATGTTCTGCACGTTCAGACTGAAACCGGTTCAGATAACACCTGGACAGGTTCAGCAGGTATGACGAGGGAAAAGGAGAGAGAGAGAGAGAAAGAGAGAGGGAGGGAAATGGAGAAAAACAAACAGAGGTGGAGACAAATTTTTACGTCAACTGACAGCTCATGAAAATCGCTGTGAAGTTTTGATGTGGACAGAAAGATCTGGATTCACACCTGAAATGTTCAACTAGTGGAATATGAGTTTCTGGAGAAAGTCAAGCTTGAGCAACACCTGAACTTTTGGGTTCTTCTGCTCTTCAGATTATAGGTAGTTACAGAGATTACCAGGTTTTGACTTTTTATGTGATTGTATCTTATAAACTCTTAAAATCACTTCTATCTTTAAATGCTACATTGTTTACTGATATTAGTATGTATGTAAAGTAATAATTACTGTTTTTAGTACATAGTTTGCAAATGTAGGGCAACATTTCTGTGTTATCTGAGGAATCTCATTGTCACAGTTTGTGACAGGTAAACTCAACTGACTCAAACTGGTTTATGCTTAGTCAACGGGTGTGAGTATGTATGTGAAAGTGTTTCACTCCAAAATATGTAACGCACAATAAATATAATGATATAAAAAACATGTTTTGAAAAGAACCAGTTTAACTAGTGGTCACGGTATAGTTAATGCACCTAAAAATTATGTTTTTATAAAAGCAGATTGTCAGTGTGTTTTATACGGCCCATAAGTAAAAAGTTTATTGTACTTAAAAAGTATATTTGAAACTATTAAAATAAAACTGTTATCTAAAAACCTACATTTTATCAGCTGTGCATTTTATCAAATTTGGTTACGATTCATTTCCTACGATCTCATAATCCAGTCATTGTTGCCTTTAAAACATTCTTGTGCTGAACTGTACAGTTTAAACTTCACTATAATCTCACTGAACAGAATCTGACACATTTATTCTGCTGGTAAAGCTGATATTCTGGTTGGATTTCTGTGCAGTCAGACTTCAGCTCAAACACTTCAGTAGTACATGATTTAATGTGATAGTAAATCAAGAGTCTGTGAGTGTAAATTCACAACACATTCCATAATTTATACTATAGGAGCTATAAGTGACTTCCATAAGATGAGTCATCTTATAGAATGTATATACTGTATATTGTATATTCATTAATGTATATAGTATATTTATGTATACTTTACTGGTGTGCTTGACTGTTAGTGATAACAAACTTCACTGCTGAGTTGTGTAGTTGCACACTTTGGTGAGCAGGAGTTATGAAAACAGTTGTTTTACATGTTGTGTACTTCTGTGCTTCTCTAATGCATCACTGCTCTTTGTTAAAGGTCACGCAGGACTTTTTGCACTCACTGCCTCAAAGATCAGAAACTTTCCTCTGATTCATATTCAGTTTTCATCCATGACCAATTTAAAAATGTATTTTTCCTATAAGTTTAACTTTTCAAATGAAAATGTGTTTTTGAGAGCATAAGATCTCGTCCTCTCTTCAAAGTGCTCTCTAAAGCCACACTACGGTACACAGTAGATAAATATTCATATATTAATATATTTAGACAACTTAGCAAAGAGACTTTTTAACCAAAGTAACAAACAATGTTTCTGGATCGCCTACCCTGCATTTAACGTGTGTTGTTTTCAATGTGCTTTTAAAATACATCTGACCCTGATATTCATATCTGTTTATATCTCTGATAAGACTGAGTGGAAACTCTGTGACTGTGAGTCTGTTGTGAATGGCATCATCTCCACTGATAGTGTATCTTCTCATCTCCTCCCACAGACTTGCTGGTTCAGCTTCTGTCCACAGCACGTTTCATTTCTCCTGATCTGCTCCTGTGGACTGCAGCTCTAGATCATGAGCGACGACAAACAGAGGCGAGATGAGGACGGACCCCAGGGCCCCAAGAAAGGGCAAGAGCCTAACGTCAAACCAAAGCTGGACAGTAAGGGCAGCTTTAACCTGGGGACGTCAGAGAAACGCCACAAGCCTTTTAGAAGGAGTCGAAGTAATGACACGGAACGAGAAAGCAGGCGAGGAAGACACCGGGACAGGACGCAGGACGTCAGGCAGCCGCGGGGTCGCAGCGAGGAGGGGAAGAGCCATCGCTACGGCCACGAGCCAAAAACAAATGAGAAGGAGCCACCCAAAGATGACCTGGAGGACACAGAGTGCATTGTGTGTTTCTGCAGCTTCGACAACAGCTTCAAAGCCCCCAAGATACTTTCCTGCGGTCACACGTTTTGCTTGGAATGCCTCGCACGCATCAACGTGAACTCCCCCGAGATCACAACCCTGACGTGCCCCATTTGCAGAGAGCCGACCGAAATCAAACACGGCCGGGATCTGCCGCATCTGGGAAATAACGAGGACATTTTCCGCAAACTTCCTCCTGAGATGCAGAGGGCGCTGTCTGTACGCTTTCAGCGCAGTAAAGGCAAACTTGTGCTTAAAAAAACTCCACCAAACAGCCTCATCAAAACCACTGTGAATCTGCCAGTGTTCAAGAAGAAAGAGGAGCAGGTGAACAATGACTCTCTTGGAGTTATGGAGGAAGGTCTCAGCCCTGCAACTATGATCAATGTAGGAAGACCTCCAAGCAGGACGAGAAGTCGCATGAGAAGGTTTCTGTACACTAATGAGTGCTATTACACGACAGTGGCAGCCATTATTGCAGTCACATTGGCTCTGATGTTGGTGGGGATCTTCACCTTTGTGATCTTGCCCATGGGAAAATTTAGACTGCCTGCCTTGAACCAAACTGTTCCAAACACACGGCCTTAATGAATGAGAAACACACAATGGTCAAATGATTGAGGGAAAAACAAAGCAAGCTGCCCAGCTAACAATTTTAGGTTGTAAGAATGTTTCCCTAATGTTTCCATTAAGTAACAAAAAAGTTAAAAATGTTATTTTGAAAGTTCTAGGAATGCTCAAAACATCCAGTTTCTTCAGATGTTTCTTCAGATGTTTCTTCAGATGTTTCTTCAGATGTTGTATTAACATTAATGCTTGGTTTTAAGAATGTTTCTCAAACTTCTATTTTTGTAATTTTTTTTATTCAACTAACAACTTAAGAACAATGTTTCGATATATGATATATAGGATATAAGGTTCTACTAAGGTTACTGCAAGAATGTTTTTGATAACTTTAAGAGAACTTTGAGAAAACATTAGCCAGTGTTCTGAGAACGTTCCCTGTTAGCTGGGTGTATTCTTGGTGGAGTTCATTCTATTATATACAATGTTGTGTACAATGCTGTTGATTGAATGTGTTGTGTAAGATGTCATACAATAGTAACATTACAGTATGATGTACTGCAGTCTGTTCAAACGGGTCTAAAAACAAAAGGTGAGAATGACGTCTGTCCTGTCAGTGACGAATGCTGTTTTTCAAATGGCGAATCTCTTCCATGAATACAAATGAAAATAAATTGTATTTTTTTTCTTAAAGGGCTGGATCTGGCTAGAAAAAACATTACAAAAGTACAATATCACTGTTCTGTTTGCTGTTGTGAAGAATTTACCAAAGCTTTTTTGTGTACTTGAATATTTCTTACAACAATATATATTTTACATAATGCAAATGATCGCCGATTTAAAATATACGTTAGAAAGCAAATGTAAGCTCATAAACATTCTCACTCACTTTGGAGACACCTACCAATGTATATTTTTTTTACATTTGCTGCATGTAAATAATATTTGCTGATACATAAATATTGTTCATATATGTTCATGGGAAAGTTAAAAAATAAACTTTGTTCTCATTGTCTGTGTGAGTACATACATTATCTACAATACAATTCAAGCAACACATTTGTTTGGTATCTGTGTTTGCTGGGATCAAACCCATGACCTTTACTGGTGCCATGTGCTATTAGTCAAGAGACCATTCAGCTTCTGTGAAGTCATGTGTTATGCTTTTAATATTTACCACAGATGTTGTCACAGATAGAGACAGATAGATTTCATGATACACCATGAGACCTAATACATCTGCGTGTCCTGAGGTTTAAACTAACTCTTGACTTACAAAACTAAAAACAAAATAAAAACTGAGTGTTAAACGTTTCCCATCATCAAGTCTTTATACGCGTCTGGGGAGGGGCGTGGCTTCTTTAACATGACGTCACCCGGAAGTCACATACTGTAACGTTCTTGAGCGAATCTTGAAGGTAACGCGCAATACAGGAAGTTTCTGGTTTAAAAATGACACATTACTTCAATCTAAGAAATATCACATCCAAATAAACCACCTGGAAAACTCGACACGGCAAATCCTGATGATGAAAGTGTAAATAAAGTGGGAGATTAAAGGAGACGTGAAACATGTGAGAGTGAGTTGACGCGTGTAAGTCACATATGTTGTCATGTTTAGTCTGAGTCGTGGTGTTGGGTGAACTCGGGTTATCGGTGATAAGTTAACTGTTTCTGTCACTCTGCTGGGCTACAGGGGACAGTTTCGATGGAAGGGGTTTTTAATGGGTCATTAGGGGCAGTTTTGGATACTTTAAATCTTAAAAATGAAACATTTGCAAACTAATTTGATGTTAAAACACGTGCACTGGAATAAAGATGTTGTGCGTCAGTTTTTTATGACGTGATGGTTATGACATCTTTAACTTTATAAAAAGAAATAATAAACATTAAACAAATAGCAACTTTTAGGGGAAAATAGAAAGCATTTTTATTTATAAATACCAAACGCAGCCGTGGCTTATAATGTCGTGTTAGTTACTTCCATAAATTAATGTCATTGCAATTAATATTATACGTGACTGTTATTATGTAATATAATTTGGTGTTGTTTATTTTGCAGGCCCTGCTGACAGTCACACGACCTTTTTGGACTACAACACAGGAATATGTCTTTATTTCAACTACCGTCTCTTTAAAGTTACGTTTCATTTCCTAAGTATCTGTCAGCTAAATATCACGCAAAGCATGTGAAAGGATATTCAAATATACCCATCCTTTCTGTTTTAAATGCCTTGTGTGTTTTATCACCTCCATCTGTTTTCCTGAATCCCCCCCACTGTATGTCAGGTCATGCTCCGCAAGAGAAGAGCGCTCATCATTTGCGGTGCTTTTATATTTGTAACTTGGCATGTCATTCTTATTTTTGTCCTCTGGGGGCGCCCTCTCGCTCAGCTCAGCCAGCTGGACCCTGATGAAATGGGGGTGCGAGGAGGGGAGCAGTTTGGGAATATTATCAATGAGGTGATACGGGTAGCCAGTGCGTTTGAAACGGAGCTTAAATGGCAGAAGGAAATCCTGTTGCAGGTCAAGAGCCATATGTCACTTTGGAAAGGCAACAAAGATGCCGGCACTGTCGCCAAACCGAATTTAAAAGCAGCTCCTGTGGTGATTCCTATATTAGTCATCGCCTGTAATCGCGTGACAGTGAAACGTTGCCTTGACAAACTCCTCGAGCACCGCCCATCAGCCGAGCTCCACCCAATCATAGTGAGCCAGGACTGCGGACACGAGGAAACAGCCAATGTGATCGCTTCGTATGGCAGTCAGCTGACCCACATCAAGCAGCCTGATCTGTCAGAGATCTCTGTACCTTCACAGCATAAGAAGTTCCAGGGCTACTACAAAATCTCTCGACATTACCGCTGGGCACTGAACCAAGTTTTCAACACGTTTTCTTACACGTCTGTTGTTGTGGTGGAGGATGATTTAGAGGTAACTGATGTTTTACTTATAACAGAACTAAAGGAATGATTAGCCCAATAGTGAAAATTGTGTCCTCATAACCCTTTTTATTTTTGGAGTAAATTTTCACTTATGATTTGTATGATTTGTATGTTTTGTGGTTGTTTGTGTGAAACTCAGTGGATTGTTTTTCTCTTTTATCAGGTGGCTCCTGATTTCTTTGAGTACTTCAGAGCTCTTCATCCAGTCTTAAAATCAGATCCGACTCTGTGGTGCGTCTCTGCCTGGAATGACAACGGCAGGGACGGATATGTTGATCCAGCTAAAGCAAGCCTGCTGTACAGAACAGATTTTTTCCCAGGCTTGGGCTGGATGCTCACCAAGGATCTCTGGATGGAGCTTGAGCCGAAATGGCCTGCCTCATTTTGGGATGACTGGATTCGCCACCCCGATCAACGTAAAGACAGGTCCTGCATCAGACCCGAAATTTCCAGAACTGTAACGTTCGGCCGCAAGGGTGTGAGTTTGGGTCAGTTTTATGACAAATACCTCCGTTTTATTAAGCTCAATACCGAATTTGTGCCTTTTACAACACTAGATCTGTCTTATTTGGATAAGAAGAATTATGATGAGAACTTTGATAAGGAAGTTTATGGTGCTCAAGTTGTGACTGTGGAGGACTTGCAGAGTGGGAAACTGTCCGGACGTGGCCCGTTTAGAATACAGTATTCCAGTCCTGACAGTTTTAAAACACTGGCTCGTAATCTTGGCATTATGGATGATCTAAAGTCAGGAGTCCCACGAGCGGGGTATAGAGGTGTAGTTAGCTTCCTTTCACGTGGCAAGAGGATCTACGTAGCACCACCTGCTGGCTGGAGTCAGTATGATCCAAGCTGGAGTTGAGGTGGGCTGTGCCTTCCTTTGAGATCTTTTAAAGGTGCAAAGCACATAAATGTTATATTTGATGCACTTGTTTGTTACATCCTGATTTCTTACTACCGTTCCCTTCACAGCTGTGAGGTCAAAGGCTCCTGTGGTAAATGTCTTCAGAATTGTATTGTGCAGTGCTGTGATGGAAAAATAAAGTATTTCAAAGTGGACATGATATGATGCCAAAGATAACAGATAAATTCAACCCTCAGACTTTGTACCTCAGGTGCCTTTATTTTTCTTGAGTAAAAGTCAAATAGGATTTACATTAAAACTGACATCTACGCTGAAAATATAAACTGATCTCATACTGATCAGTTATATACATTCAACACAAGTACAAGCTGTTCAGGAACATAAAATGAATGTCAATTAAATGTTAAGAAAGTAAAAGTTGAAAGTAAAATACTGATTCAAGTGCCTTTAAATGTAAGAGTTCATTGTTTGTTGTCTTTATTAAGTTGTTTGTAAGGTGAAAGAATTGTGATTTAAACATGTTGGGGAAAATCATTTGACTTCTTTGCTTAGATATGTGTACTGTTATACTGGGATTTTCTAAGAGGAAATAAAATATTTGTTAAATCTTTTGCCACTTTATGTTTTAAATATATAGATTTAAAATACATGTACATACATGCACACATATAACACTTATGAAAGTATTACATGTGTCAGATTTTTAAATGGATGTATGGCAACAAAAACAATATTTTTACTGTTTTGTATAAATCTAAGAAATAAATTTAGAGAGTTTAAGTCGAAAAGAAATAACGGGAGACACAAAACATTTTAACCATATTTGTATAAAATGCGTAAAAAAGTTGAACAGAAGTTACGCAAATACGTTAATTTGCATATTACGTGACGTCAAACTACAGCAGCTCAGAGGGTCCAAACAGCTCCAGTAGCGCGTTTCGTGTTTACCTCGCTCACACTGAAGCGAGAGCGATGGGACTAAATTAACTAACCATGAGCGACTGGGTGACTAATAATTTAACACGCAATGTTATTTAACTGTAATTAACTTTCAATGCATCGTTAAAGTTGAGACACAGTTTATGTTGTTAGTCATGTACAGCGCGCCAGCTGACTGTCATCGGCACGAATGAGGGAGACGCGTTTAAAAATATAAACACGTTTCGCGTTTCTGACTTCAGATCTGTCCGTGTTTCTCCTCCTTCATCTTCAGTTTGTCCTGGATCTCCAAAGAGGCCCGTAAATGGATCCAGCGGCTTTGCGTGAAAGTCCTGCGGGTTCTGGAGCTCCTTCAGCGGGGAAGACGGACGATGCGAGGGACGCTGATGGAGAATCCGAGAAAACAGAAGAACTGGAGAATAAAGAGTCTCAGTGTCGAGAGGAAAACTGTGGAAACCTGACAGAGGAGGAATTAGATCCCAGAATCCAGGTAAACTGACACCCACCACACTGCAGTACATATATTACACCTGATCCCACTGCTAGTTACCTAGAGTTAACTAAGCATAGTTAAAGTTAACTAAACAGTGTTACTCTAAACTCTTATTACTCAGTTTATCTTACACACACGTATGCCAATGACATCATAACTTATATTAAATAATACTAATAACGAATAACAGCTTATCTAATGCTTAACATATATATACATATAGTTCATCAATATTCAAATATGAAGCCAAAATGTGAGTCAAAGTTTTATAAGTTGTAATTGTTTAAAATACTCTCATATAATTTTTGCTGTTTCTATGTTTCAGATAAACGTACAGACATCACAACTATTAAAACAACACAAACACAAGTTTAGGAACTGTAGAAGTCACCAGAAATTAAAGTACATAACAGATCAGTGTTAAAAATGGTCTTCTTAACTTAACCTGTTTCACAAGACAAGTTATTTATAATCTGAGCTGTCGGGTCTGATTTCCTGGTAAAAGTCTGTTTGACTGTCACCTCTGCAAACAGAGAAAATCCGGCTGCTATTGTTAGTTTGTGAGGATGTGGAGAGTTTGTAGTTTGTTTATGTAGCAATTGCTTAGAATATAAATTCATCCAGGTTAAGAGAATTTGTAAATGAAAGATCACATAAGAGGGTTACAGAGAGGCAAAATTGACGGATTGCAACTTTAAGAAGGTTTTGAAATCCCTTTATATTCATAGTTAAAATCAATGATATTATTCATAAATAGTTTTTTTTGTTTATAGGAGGAACTGGAGCGTCTAAATGAAGCCAGTGAGAAGATCAACCAGCTGGAACTGGAGCTCCAAGTAAGTGAAATTTCCAGATGTGAAACTCTACAACTTCCTCAATCCACAAACGTTTGGTTATTATCATAAAGCTGTCAAGAAGGCCGCATGTGGTTTGGGGAAAACAGTTATAAACGTCTTTGTTTGTCTGTCAGGAGGTTCGGTCCAGTCACAGGAGGATCATGAATGAATCTGTGCTGAAACTCAAGGCCAAGAGTACAGAACTGGGGTCGTGTATCGAGAAAGCCAGACCTTATTATGAAGCACGAAGAAAAGCAAAAGAGGTTATCAAACATTACATCACAACTTTCATCTTTTGAAATCATCTTGTGTCTAAATGCGATACGATTGGATCCAACCCTCTCAGGCCCAGCAGGAGACCCAGAAAGCTGCACTGAAATTTGAGAGAGCCGTCTCCATGCACCTGGCTGCTCGAGAGATGGTCCACGTGGCTGAACAGGGCCTCACCGCGGTCAAAACACTAGATCCAACCTGGCAGGAGATGTTGAATCATGCCACCTCAAAGGTATCTCACGCTCCTCCTGCATCAGTTTGCTGTCTTCCCAGATCTTCACAGGGAAGGTGATTTATTTCCAGAAACGTTTTTTGTTATGCTGGTTGAGTTTGATCACTTCCTGATAGCATCACTATAAATAAATACATTTATATAAATAATATCTTCTGTGGAAGCCTCAGGAACATAAAATGTTCGTCAAACGTTCGTTTGCTCCACATGATTCACCAAAGATCTGCTGGTACAGCGAGAACTAGATTCAGTTGAGAACATGTTCACGCTGCTGTACCCACACAGAGTGTGTCAGTCATACATGCAAGTGTTCTGCTGCAGGTGAACGAGGCGGAGGCGGAGCGTGTGATGAGCGAATGCGAGCACATGCGTGTCACTCAGCTGTGTCAGGAGGCGGAGACTCGAGTGCAGGAGCTGCAGAAGTCTCTGAAGAGAGTCATCCTCAAATCCAAACCTTATTTTGAGCTCAAGAGTCAGTTCAACGACACGCTAGAGGTGAGTTTCATGTTGAGAGTCTCTTACAGCTGTACAGCGTTGAGGAAACAATTACAACTCACTCGCATGTTGTTCCAAACCTGTGTGCATTTTTAATTTCTGTGGAACACAAAAGGAGAATTTCTGAATATGCTTAATGCAGTAATAATGCAGCAATATTGATGACAGTAGTCATAAAAGTCCTTTATTTAACTTAATGTTTATGTATGGAAAAAGCTGTGCTAAGATTCAAAACAAATTCTGCTTGTGCTTCATAGAAAACAAAAGCATATGGGCTGAATAAAAGTTAAATAACGACAAAATATAAATATTTGGATTAATTGTTTATTTAATTTTTAAGGGCCACAAAAGGACTTACACATTACAATATGCCAAAACATCTGGATATTTTAGGATATTTTTATTTTTATAATAAATATACAGCTTTTTAGTTATTCTAAGCTCTAGAATATGTCATTGTCAATTATAAGTGGGGAGGCCCTTCAAATATTTGTAGTGGTGCCATAAGTCAGAAAGGTTGAGATGCATTGATCCACTGTGACAATACGCTGAACAAAAAAGCTTTTCACTCAAGCTGTTAGTTATAGCGTGTGGCTATACACAGTCAAACTAACGTAAAATTGTTTTGCAGGAGCGCAAATCCAAGATTTTCGAGTTAGAGGAGCTTATTTCCAAAGCTAAATTGGATTATTCCAACACCCTGCGGCAGCTGGAGCAAATCAGTGAGGAGATCCATGCTCAGAGAGAGCAGGACCAACCCAGCCGTGGACCAATCAAAACCTGCGGTGGGCGGAGTCCTCCGGTAGGAGCAGAGACGATCGGCAGCACAGGGGCTGAAGCCGGAAACTGCAACGGACCAAACGACAGGGTGGATGGGAAAGTGGGTGTGGCTAATGCGAAAGAGTGGGTGGAGACACACAATATCTCCAGGTGGGGGGACATGGGAAGAACGGAGGTGAAGAGATCTGGCTCAGGCTCTCTTTCCACTGTTAGCTTGCAGACCATCATGTCAGATCTTGAGAAATGTGACTCGGTTGAACATCTGGGCCGTCTCAGTGATGTTAGTCTTTCAGGTGAAGAGGGGGAGAGAGATGGGATGAAGAACGATAAAGGGCGAGCGAGACAAAAAAGCGCAGACATTTCTGAGGAGTTTCTCAAACAACACAACAGAAGTGTCAGTTTGTGAGTATGTACGTTAGTAACGTTTTATCGTTTTGATGCTTTTCATACAAGTTTTATTTCTCAAGTTAATTTAGCGAAAACTGTTGTGATAATTGAACATTTTTGATAAATACTTGAAAAGGAGAAAGACCAAAATACAATGAAATCTTTTAATTTTTATTAAAGTAATTTTGTTTATTTTGAACTAGAAGGTTGTGCCACTTGGCTTTCTCAAGTGGAAAATGACTGACAGTATTTATTAAATAAAAAGCACTGCTATTGCTTTTATTTGCTTTATAATAATAATACATATTATATATATTATATCCCCCTTTCATCCTAACAGGAATCTAATGTTTTTCTATGCAAGTGTATATAATAGTGTCTTATAAGCATGATCTTAATGTTGTGATCTCTATAGCTGACATTATGATTCAACTGTCATTTCAGTTTACTTTATACATTACTGACACAACTGTTGCTTTTTTGTGCTTCTTTATTTGTATTTTTCATTTTACAATTTTTAATTCAATTCAGTAGTGGTTCATCTTACCCCACCTCACACACACTAACATATTTTGTTTTGTCGTGTATTTTATTATGCATGCACACAAAATGCTTTGCGTTGAGTTCAGTGCGCTTGTGTCTTTTTCTCAAGGAGATTAAAGATTT
The DNA here is from genome assembly GCA_036877625.1 of Ambastaia sidthimunki. Lineage (NCBI taxonomy): Eukaryota > Metazoa > Chordata > Actinopteri > Cypriniformes > Botiidae > Ambastaia > Ambastaia sidthimunki. The sequence continues at coordinate 90,651 of JAZGTK010000263.1, forward strand.
ATTTGGAATAGTTAAGATGATTCTGTGAAGTTGGAAATGAAGTATTGAATGTTTTTATTTGTATGCAGGTTTTAAAACAGCTGTTTAAGACAATCACTTTTCTATTGTGCAGGATTGTTCATTTTAAGAGTCGTTCAAGTGTCAGACGTCTTTGACACATTGTTTGGTTTTTTGTTGGTGTGCTTTAAACATCTTTGCTGACTCTGTGAAGGCATCGGATGTGTGTTATTGTTCTGTGTGATCATTTGTGCAGTTAGTGATGTCTGATGGAACAATAAATTCATTTAATTGTGAGGATTGAGAAGTTTCTGTTTCATTATGAGAGTTTGAGACACATCTGTACTGCAGTATTGAAGTCTTACATTCAAAATGTGCTTAAGAGGTTACATGACACTGTAAATTTACACGACTTACATGACATACAACTTAACTCCATGTTTAAACATTTGCTTTGTGCTGGTGTCATGTAATTCTATGTTAAGACAATACGTTTACAATAGTAGTTTAGTTTAAATAACAATACGTTTAAGTGTAATTGTATGTAAAGAAGAGTCTTTGTTTTATTAATATAAGAGGTGAGAGTGAGGCGCAGATCAGTTTGTAAATGTTATCCAGACACTGTAAATAAGATACTGCTTTTATCAGTGAATGTCTTTACTCATGTAAATATACTGCCATCTTTAAAACAGTTTTAGATCTGCAGGACAGAGAAGGTGAAAGTTAAAACTGCATATAACAGAACTGAGACACTTTGACTGTAATGTATTGTCTCTGAACTCATCTCTGCGTCTTTTCATGCTGTCAGATTTTATACAGCGTCTGCTGAGCTGTTTGAAAGCCAAAACAGAACAAATGTAAGAAAAAATGAAAGAGTTTTTAATGCGGCTGTTTCAATATTACTTTTCTTGTGTTTCTCCTCAGTCTGTGAGAGTAATAATGTCCGCTTTGTTTAGCCACATAAACAAACACATGATTTTTAAATAAAAACAAGATTTTTATTGCATAATCAGTTAATAGCAAGAGTGTGAAGTTAATACAGAATCTCAGAGCTTTTATAGCGCTTGTGAAATAACTGTGAGCACATGTCTCTTGTGAAGAATGATTAAAAAGCGAATTATGAACAGATGACTGTGTCCATAACGCATTTCTGAGGACAAGAAGGTAAGACTACTTTAAAATGCATGTGTGCATGAACAAACTTACATCTGCATTTTATCTGCTGTGTAAAACACTGTTTAAAATGTTTTAGTGAAGTGTCACTCATTAACGTTAATTGATAGATTAGCAAACATAAACTAACAGTGAATAACACATTTTGTTAGTGCATAGTTTCTGTTAATGTGAATAGAAATGCAATTGTTCATCTTAGCTCATTTTACAAATATGCATTAGTATTAATTGAAAAATTTAATAATGTACGAACATAACTGTTGTATGTTTCATTGTTAATCCATGTTGGTAGTTAGTGGCTGTTAACATTGGTAGTTAAAGCGCGTCGAGCTCGTATATGCGGGTTTTATTTCTGATCCCTCACTGAATGGAAACTGTGTTTATTATTTTGGGGTCTGTGCTGGTGATGGTGGTGGTCGTGACCGGCCTGTCATTGATGTGAGTAAAACACTTTCTTACCGATGACTGCGCTTGTTTGCTTCGCTTGCATATTTGTTCAAGTTAGGACGCGTCTGTCGACGTTTAACACTTTAAACACTTTATTGCATTGATAGTTTCCATTTAACAGGATTAAATGGAAATTATCAATGCAAACATCATGGTGTCTTAAGACTTCACGACCAAGTGCGTCAGTCACTGTCCATGGTGCTGAACATCTTTCCCCAAACTGGACTGCCGTAACCTCAACCAATCACCCAACCGATAAAACATCTTCTGAAACCCTAATGTATTTTGTATTGAGTTTAATAATGGAGTTACAAAACATTTGTTCAGCAGTGCAGTGCAAACTCATCATTGTTAGTGCATGTGTGTGTCCTGTGTGTGTTTGGATTATTGCTGGTTTCAGGTGTTGTGCTGCTGGTGTATGAGGGGAATAAATGAGCTGGAGGTCTGTAGAGACGTCTTTAAAGTTAAACTGATGCCTCTGATCTGCAGCTCACTGAATCATCTCCTGTCTCTGTCCTCAACTGTGAGCCTGAACTTCCTAAAGCTCCCCTCACTCCCTCCATCCATCTCTCCACTTTCTGTCTCTGTTACATGTATCTGTCTGTCTGAGTAACCGTGACTCCTACATTCAGGTCAATATTAATGAAATCTCTCACTGACTTCCTGAAATAGACCAGTAATAAACCTGTGTGCTCATGTTTGTGTTCATGTTTGTGTTCATGCTCATGTTTGACACACTCTCTCTGTGTCTGGTTGAGGTGAGAGCTCATAAAATCTTTGAAGTTTAGGGCTAGAAGCTGCCTCCATGTTGTACGAGTCTCTCTCCACTGCTGTGTGTGTGTGTGTGTGTGTGTGTGTGTGTGTGTGTGTGTGTGATCAATCAATCTGATTAATAATGAAATTGATCTCAGAAGGTATAAATGTGTATTTACAGTAATACCCTCTGCTATCAACATGAAATCAGTCAGTATTGAATGTTTGTATCAGTATATTGTGACTGAATGTTAGGTTAGACCAGGACTGTTCATGTATTGTATAATAATAGGTATAATAATAGAGTTTATTGGAGTTTTAGGAGTAGTTTTGAGTCAGTACAGTTATGATAGTCTGTTTATGCCCTCTGTTATCTCTCTGTTATCTCTCTGTTATCTCTCTGTTATCTCTCTGTTATCTCTCTGTTATGTCTCTGTTATCTCTGTTAACAGCAGCTATTTTCATGTAATGTCATAGGAGATCTTCATCTGCACTTTTCTCTGGAAGTGTTTTGACCTCTGAAGTTTCCACCTTTTCAACTGCTGCTTTCATTTTCTTTATAAAATGTCTATATTATCTGCCTCTCCCCTCTTATCTCTGCTCTTCAGTTCAGTGGTTCTTTCTGTTATCTTAAAGGTAATTAATGCCCTCTGGTGGTGATTTCAGTCTCTCTCGCTCTCTCTCTCTCTCTCTCTCTCTCTCTGTCTGTCTCTCTCTCTCTGTCTCTCTCTCTGTCTGTCTCTCTGTCTCTCTCTCTTCAGGTGCTGTGTATGATCACGGCTCCGGTCACTATGATCTTGTCCTCTCAGCAGGATGCTTGATTCCTGTTTACATCACTCTTGTGGTTCAGTTTGTGTCTAAGGTCTGTGCACACATACACTCATGACCTTTATATCACTTCTACATTTGTGCTGGTTTTGGGGTCACTAGTTTCTCATTCTGTCTGATTTCGGTTCTTTCCCTTGACACAGTTTCATTTTTTGTAACTGCATACGGTGCATGATGTTAAGTTATGGTGCATGATGTTAAGTTACGTTTCGGTATGAATAAAGGGGGTATGTTTTGTTTCCATAGAAGAGTAAAGTGTGTGAACCTGTAAATGTAACACAAAACTGATTGTTTTATTACAAAAAAATCATTGATTTGATCTTATCTTCTACACATATGTAATTATTATTTTTTTTAGAATACTTGATTCTGATTGGCCAAATAGTTTTGTATGTTGGTCCCTGTACAAGTAAGTTTCATATTTCTTATATTGCTCTGTGGTCATTTCTGGTATTGACTTCCCTTTTGTTTGCTTTTCCCAAATGACAAAAAGAAAAACACTAATCAAAATGTTCTTGTTCTATTATAACTGTAGGAAACATTCATTGTTGAACTTTCTTTTTACATAATGAAATTATATCTGAAATCAGTATTTCATTTAAAACTTCAAAGTAGCCACAGGCTTATAATAAGTGGTTTTAATAATTGATTTTGGTCATGTGATCATTTCTGTTGTTGCTGATTGATCTGAACAGAAGATCTTTCTCATCACACTCATCGTAGTCTCTGACGCTCTGAGCATGTTAACCGCGAGCCATGTGCTGATCACATGTCTCAGATGAGGAAATGTGCATGACTTCTAAAGTCACGATATGGAAACATTATAATGAAAGAGTTCACCTAAAAATAAACATTGTTTCATCATTTACTAAATCACTTACTCAGTTTCTATATTTAATTAAAATATATAAAACTCAGATTCATATTAAAATCATCAAAACTATGAAATGACACAAATGGAAATTTTGTTTCTCAGGTTTCTCCATCATTGTTACATTTAAGTATTAACTCCAGTACATAAAACACAGTAAAGAGTTTGGAGCTGTAAAATTAATGTAGACTGTAGCTAAAATAATCTGGATTTGGGTCAATTTGATGAAAAATGTTTGAGTTCATATTGAATAATTTTGAGTTTTGATTGCAGACTTGGCAAATCTGAGCTCTGTTTGAGACATTGCTGAGTTTTCTTCTGAAACTCTAATGGAGACATTTGTGAGAATTCTTGTTCTCAGGAGAAATATCTGAGACATAAGAGACTTCAGCAAAAGTTTGCTCTCAGTTTAATCTCATTGCTGCCTATGAGAAATAATTGAGGTATTAAAGAGGTCTCATCTTTGATTTCTGTTGTGATGGGTATTGTTATATTTTTATTAAAATTGTGTCTGTTTTGTTTCATACAGAAGGAGGAATGAGGGACAGAACTGTGGAATTAAATTGTGGAACGTCAGGTCCTGCAGACGCCTGTCCGGACAGAATCAGAACCAAAACCACAACATTCCACCCACTCAGACGGACCCGCCCGGCTACCCCCTGCCACAGACAAACAGCCTCTGCCTCCGTCCTTCTCCAATTCCTCAAATCTCTACCAAAGCGAGGGAGAGCTGAGCCGAAATAACTGCCACAACAGTCTATTGCCTCTGCTGTACAAATAATTCATAGCTCCTAATTGGTTGAATCTCAAGTTGTGTGTGGTAATCTGTATTTTTAAAAACTGTTGTTGTTTCTATGTTTCTAAGGCGGGTTTATGACTCATTTCACTTCCCCTACATTTATTTTTGATATCTCCGTATTACAACATATTAATCGAAAATGTATCATTCTATAGTAACTATAAGGAAACACAAAATGTTGCATATTCTTAGTAGGTTACCAAGTGTGGTGCTTTCATATGAATGAAAAATAGAGTTTTAATTTAATTTAATAATCTAATGGCGTCAGAAATGTTGCACTTGCTAACATTCTTTAATATTTGGATGGTGCTAATGTAGAGGTTAAGAATCCACACTGCTCTCTAAATGCTAAAGTGTCTGAGGGGCAGAAGAGAGGGCCTCTGAAAATTTCATTTGTGTTCTTCCAATATTTTGCCTGTGAGTGAATAACTTGCATCTGACTTCTTCAAGGGAAACTGGCTGTTCTTCCAGTTGGGCTGATGTAAATCCTTTTGGATGAAAGTGTCTTTTATATACTAGGACACGGGTGTTTGGGAAGGATTATCTGTGTGCTGGAGTCAGATCGGGTCAAACGTTTTTTTGAATTATTTTGGCAAGTGTCAGTGAATGAAGAGCGTTTGAACAGACTAGCGGTGTCTTTTGAACTGAGTCAGCTGATAAATGAGAGGGTTGTTATTACTCAGAGGCATTTATCTCTCTGAAGGCCCTGATTAACAGCCATTACAGATTTCCATTTAAATGTACTGTTTTCTGTCAGGTGTGTGTAAGGAATTTTCACAAGTACTTCCATATATCTGTAAGTCATATAATTGAATCTCAAAAAACATCAATCAATCTTCGACTGTGTGTATGTTAAGCTTTAGAAGGATTATCTCAATATGCAAATTTTCTGCTGTTTATACTCAATAAACTCATAACACTCTGGACTGGTCATGATGCAGTAAGAGTCTTATTTCCTGACATCAGGGTTTGAAAGCATTTGACCCCCTTTTATTCACTTCTTTTTAATATTATTATAATATTATCTTACTAAAACTATACATCACACCTGTCTCTGTACACAACCCAGAACAACATTTAAACAGTCCGTGATTGTTAGCCAATCAGAACGCTTAATTATCATAAACGACCTCTGCCGAGCAATCATGTGACACGCCCACCTGGCTTTTGGGGGTGGGGCTTGAGAGAGAGGGCGTGGTCAGGTGGAAATGAGCGAAAACAGCGTTGGCCGCTACATCGCCAATAAACGAGGATTTTCAGGAGAAATTGTTGAAAAACGAGAGCTGGAGGACATCAGGCAAGCAAGGTATTACATTTCCATAAAAAAACACTTTTTATCTTTACAATAACGTGCGCAGATTGTGTATAATCCACAAACATGTAAGAAAACACAAGTGGAGAGGAGCGTCTGACGCACATTCACTAACGATTTATTACATAAAAATAGCGCAATATATTAAAATAATTAATTTTTACTAGTATTATTAATTTAATTACATTTTGTATTAATAATTAAACATAAATTATACATATGTAAAAAAAAAAAACATTTTAACAACCAAAACAATTTAACTATAAATAAAAGTTTGCTGACATTGTACTTAGCCCATGGTAACCATAGCAACAAAACTCATTCATCACTGTATTGCGTATCAACAGGATACGCGTAATGTTTTAACTACAGTGTGCATACATACAAGCAATCCCATCATTTTAATATCTTATCTATTGATCGTGTAAAGTAATATTTTCGCAATCTGATACTTTATTGTCGCGTTTTTATTGTATGCGTCCTAACTGCACGTGTTTTAATGAATATAACAGTGTTTTAGGAAGTCTGTGCACATGCGCAGAGTGTCTGCCGGATCAGCGATGAGAGATTCAATCTAACACATTTCCTTCCTTGTGTTTGCATTGCATTTCCTGTGCCAGTTATGCAGTGTTGTCTATTAAGTGGTCCGGCCCTGCGTTTTCACAGCAGTGGGTGTTTGTGAGGGAAAGCAACACTGACCTCAATTTGGGACAAAGAACAGGAAGTTGGGAAGATAAAGACCAGAGTCACATGCTGAAATGCCAAAACCCCCGTTGTGCTCTTGTGATCTGTCACATGAGTTTGTTCTTCTTTCTGAGAGCACTTCATGTGTGAGATATGAGACCAGTGCTTTTATTCTTAAAACTTACAGTTTATTGAGTATCTTCATAATCACTTGTGTGTCAAAAATGCTTTCATACGAAGAACAATACATTCATTTTCATAGCATAAATTCTTGTTAATAAATACACTGGTTAAATAAAACAATAAAATACACTAAATACACCCAAAAGTTATAAATAAACCTACCCGCTACAACAACATCGTTCTTTGAACGTTTAAATCACTATTTCTACAACGAAATTTGTTAAATATATAAGCTTACATCATTAAATTAAACATGACAGGTGTAGTGCCCTTAGTATACAGCTCACGAGTGAGTACATAGTACTCAGTGCATGACTCTCACTGCATCTGTTGAGTTTTAGAATCAAAACATTGCAATGTGATGCAGTAAGACATCTCAGCATCATTCAGATTCATTTTATATGCCCTGAGAAACGTACGTTTTAAAACAACTCGTACTGCTGCTGTGCCTGTTTGTAAAACAGGTTATGCAGCAGGTTAAGTCCTGCAGTTAACCATGAGTCACCTCACAACGCAAACACGCCGAAGAATGTTTTGGCATAGTCTTCATCAATGTCCTCCACGTTGGTGGTTTTGGTTGATAGTTTATCACCCTCCAGAAGTTTAAAGACAGCCCCCAGATACACCGTGCTGTAGGTGGTCGTCCCGTTCTCTCCTGATTGGCAGACAGAGTTGGCCGAGTTCTGCAGGGGCATTTCTTGACCCATCGCATCTGAATACCGCCAGATACTGTGGCTGAGGTATTTCTGTTCTTTCCTGTCGTCTTCGCCCGATTTGCATTTTACTGCGTAAGACACCTGGCTGTACACGAAATAAAGGCCATCAGACGAAATATGAATCTGGTTGTTTTCCAGCTTAAGGCCGCCCTGCTCAAAGGACTGATCCACTCCACTGACCCACTTTAACAACTGTGGACTGCCACTCCATTCACCTGAGAAGAGAGGTGAGAAATGTTTGAGGAAATGTTCAAGATTGTCTTGGTAC
>JAZGTK010000264.1:0-70012 GCA_036877625.1 Ambastaia sidthimunki
CAATAACGAAATAGATATCAATAGAATAATAATAAAAGGTTGATGTAATATTGAATTATATACTTTGTTGCAATATTAGGACGGTATTTTAATGCATTACACATTATATTTCATTTGCTTCTCTTTTCTTTTTTCATTGTTTCATTTATGAAAATTGTAGCCTGTTTTTTTAAAGTCCTGAGACCTATTTGACATATCGGGTATCAGTCCTGAAAAATAACACAATAAATAAGGGGTAATAATAATAAAATATGGGTTTATGCGCCAAATTAAAGGAACATTACTGCTTATTTTCCTTTTAATAATCTCAAATATGTTATTCTTAATATCTTCTCACTAATCAATCCATATTGCCATAAATAAATGTAACCACCGCAAATACTTTGACTTTGTGTTGTCCCTAAAATAACTGCATTTCGTTGTAAGCGATATTATTTTCATGAAATGAAAACCGTAAATAATTGGTTTAATTCTGAAGAGTACAACGGGGAGCCGAAATAGTGAAAATCACATTTTTCTTTAATTTTGTTTGTACTCAGAGCTGTTAGTGAGAGGAACAGGATGTAAGCTGGCTTGACCAGGCCTGCCAAGAGATGTCAGGAAGTGAAGGGGAATAACATGCACAAATACATGAAAGACCTGCGTGATAAACGCAGCTTGCGGCGGTTGGTAAATTTTTGGTAAAATATAAAAGGATTTAAAACAGTCTGGAAGTTTAGAGTTTAGTGAGAACGTCAATCTCAGATAAGCTGTGGGTTATATACAAAAAAGAAACAAGGAAAGGGAAGTTGGGGGGTGGTGACAGAGAAAGAAAGCAGTCTGTTAGGGCCATGTGGTCTGGTGTGGTGATGCATCTGGGACTACGGTTGCCAGTTTCTGAAAATCACATTAGCTTCCCTAAATATGTTTCAGTTAAAGACAAATGATAGAAATAATGCAAAATGTCGGATCACTAAACAGTTGTAAAAGTGCTTAAATTAGTTACACATTTTGTTGCTGGAGATTAGGTCTAGATTAAATATATTAAACAAACCAGTTTATCTGTTCTAAATAACAACCATTCAGTAACAAAGCTTAAGAAATGTATTGAAAGCTACAGTATATCATGAGCAAGTGTTTACCATGTAGATTCAAATGAGTGACTGAAATAATTTAATCTTAATCGCATCATTGTTCAACATGGTACATCTGGCATTTCTTTTGATGGCCACAAGAGGACAGTAGTAGATAAAAAAAATGTCGGTTTAAAGTTTGGCTGATTATTTATCTTGTAACAATGAAAAACATGTCATGTCATGTATGTAACTGCATGTATATCCATGTTATGCAAATGAAGAACATAGAGTGTGCATTAAATGAGTTAATTCAGCGCATCATATTGTGAATTGATCTCCGAGCACGCTTAAATAAAGTTTTTGTTGAAAATCTTCAGCAGTTCTTCCTGTTTGCAAACATGGAGGTAGAGGAAATGATGACCCCGCTGTCACTCTCCGCTAAGTTTGAGGGGTATGTCTTTATAATCACAGTAATGATTTTATGTTTACTGTTTACGTCAGCTGAGCATAAAAAGATTACAATGAAGAATTTAACGCACCCTTGTGTCGTATTTAAAACAACGAGTGAATATTGCATTTAGTCAGAAGGGCTGTGTGGTGCAGGTTGTGTCGTAATCGTCCCTAAACGCCCTACTTAGCGAGAGTTTTAAGGCATCATACTGTAGGTTGTGAGGTTAGATGATTTGGAACGCATCTAATGTCAGAAATGATTATTAGGTTTTGAGACAGCTAGCTAGCTGGCATCTCATTGATCTCTATAGTATAGTGTCTATACTGCTGCTTGTAGAAACACTGGTACTAACTAGTGCTAGATTAACTTCGTAGTTTATTAAATCGGTATTTATTAAATGTATTTCTTGCTTATTGTTTAACTACTTTTATTCTCAGTGTTTAACGGTATCTTCATGACTTTCTGGCAATAAATCAAAATGGGTTAACATGTTTATTTCAATTATTTTCTAGATCATTTGCCTATCTGACTGTCAGAGACAGGCTACCAACCATCCTTACAAAAGTGATAGACACAATACATCGCAACAAGGAATATTTCTTCAAAGAGTATGGAGAGGTATAAAGCATCTTTGTGTGGCATTGGTGTGACCTTTGATCTTTAAATAAAGAATTATTACCACATACATGTACATTTGAAATTCTAAATTTCATTTTTTTTACTGAGGATCTTTAAAGACCTTAAATAACTCGCAATCATATGAAAGTTGTTTTAATTTAAACAATTTAGGGTCATATCTGACCATATCTGGGGAGTCTTTACTAACAGTTTGCCAGGTTTAACTTGTAGATAACCTGTTTCATTAGGAGGGGGTCCAGGCGGAGAAAAAAGCCATTTCCTTCCTGTCCAAGATGAGGAATGAACTGCAGACAGATAAACCTGTGCTGGCTTTGGCTGATAATGCTGAAGACACAGAGACCTGGAACCAGTACTTGCAAAGACAGCAAGATCTGATGGAGGATGGACAACCTGTCAGCTGGTTCAAGTCACCATGGCTGTATGTGGAGTGCTATATGTACCGGAGGATCCAAGAGGCTTTGTATATGAAGTAAGGCACAAAAATCCAAAAATCCTGATATGAGCAATGAAACATTCTCATTGACATTATTAGAGCCTTTAAAACTGATAGTTATTTGTAAAGTTTCATGTTTAAAGTTTTAAATGTACTTAATATGTAATAATATGTTGTTAAACAAAGAAAAAAAACTTTTTCTGTTATTTGCAGTGCCTGGATGGTATATTTTGAATGGTTTAATGGACTTTGTTTGTTTCATTTTGTTTTATTAAGTCCACCAATGGATAGGTTCGATGTGTTTAAGGAGGGAAAGACACAAAGCTTTTTTGAATCTCAAAAAGCAGTCATATCCCTCTGTACATACCTTCAAGAGATCATCACCAACATGGAGAACATGTCTGAGATGCAGCTGCAGGAGCACTTTCTCAAGTTGTTGCAGGTTGGTTTGGCCATGTTTTTATTTACAGCATTACAAGACTTAGATCCGGTCATTTAAATTAATTACACAAGGGTTCTGATTCCAAAAGTGCCAGAACAGCACTGGGACGCTTTGTTTTGTATCACTCCATCAAAGTATGTTTGTCCAAATTTGTGGTATAAGAAAGTAGTTCCACAAACAAGAGGGTTTTATGGATACTTGGTAGTTTTTCTTCCTTATTTTCAACAGTTGTGGCCATAGGCTTTGTACAGGATATAATCACGTGATTTAATCACTGATTCTGCACGATATAAACTTCATATACTTTATTTCACGTCAAAACATCAACAACACTCTCCTTGTTTGTGTGACGATTGTAATTGAGTTTGATGATTCCTACAGAGCCGATTACCCTGGAGGAACACTTGAAAACACAGACTGAAAAGTTGTTAACCATAAGCTTAATGAGTCACATCTTCAGTGTAGAACAGATAATCTTGTTACCCCAAATTATATCCTGTTTTTGCCAAGTAACATGCCTGGGGTGACTCTTGTGAAAATAAAGAGAAATATATTTGTGTACTTTATTGTTGTTACACTGTCTGTGACACCTGAAAGGTAAATAATTTGCTTTACTCGTGGTTGGTTTTGTAGGTCTCTTTGTGGGGAAACAGATGTGATCTGTCCATTTCTGCTGGTCGGGACAACTCTCAGAAGACTAGTCCCATTGATTCTCTAGCTGATCTCCAGCGCTTCATCCTAGTAGATGACTCCAACAAGGTTTGGTCAACATTGGTTGCTGCTCCAGGCTCTGGATCTTCAGGAACGAAACATGCGAGAGTCGACATAGTTTTGGACAATGCCGGTTTTGAGCTTGTCACTGATCTTGTCCTCGCCCATTTCCTTGTTTCTTCTGGGCTTGCCAAGCAAATTAGATTTTACGGCAAATCCTTCCCGTGGTTTGTCTCTGATGTCACAAAACAAGACTTTGAGTGGACCATCATGCAGGTCATAGCATCCAATCATAAGTGGATGTCAGCCAGCGGCGTCCAATGGAAGCATTTTATGAAGGAAGGCACCTGGTCCTACCACGACCACCCGTTTTGGACCTTGCCTCATGAGTTCTGCGATATGGCAAAAGATGCAGCTGATCTTTACACCATGCTACAGGGTTCTGACCTAATTCTGTTCAAAGGAGACCTAAACTACCGGAAGCTGACTGGCGATAGAATATGGGAGCACACGGTTCTGTTTGACCAAGCGTTGAGAGGGTTCCAGCCTGCCCCACTTTGTAGTATCAGAACATTGAAGGCTAATGTTCAGGTAGGCTTACAGCCAGGCCAGGCTGAGAAGCTCACCTCTGAGGATCCAGACTGGATGACTAATGGTAAATATGCTGTCATTCAGTTCTCCAGTCCACACAGACAACATTAGCGTTCATTTAAAGTCTTCACTAATGGAGAACCAAGGAAAGGTCCAAGGTCCTAAAGTCACTTAGAAACTGTAACTGCTTCAGTTACCAACATGCCAACAAATGTTTCATTTTGTTTTTGCTTGAACTTGCATTCAATGGTTGTTTCAGTTTAAAACAAACATCTTGATGAATCTTGTCGCTTCTGTATATCACACATGGAAAGCAATTTGAAATTAAACATTCTTTTTAATGAATTTTTGAAGATAAGCAGTTTGTTTGCACTGCCAGTTGTCATTGCATAGGTGTTTGGTCATTACATTTTTGTGAAATTAATAAGACTTTGCATGAGCATATAATTGTAGACCTAATAAAGTAACTACATTTTAACAGGCAGTAGCAGAAAAAACACAAGGACTAAATCATCATAGTTTACATAATATATGAAATGTTGGGTTTTTGAAAGAGTTTACAGTTAGGCTTGTCTAACACTGTTTTACTTTATTCAAAGTTTACCAGATGTGTAAATTGTACAGCTGTATGATTGATTCTGTTGAAAATTATAATTCTTATTAATAAGCATGTTGAAAAATGCCAGTATTCTTTTTGAAACTTGAATGCAATTAAATGAAGCTTAAAAACTTTTTTTACTATGCGGTTCAGTTCTTTGCTGTGTTGTACTGTTCTGCTTTTATAATAGTGCAATTTAACAATGGGTTAATTAAGTTCTAGGGATGGGTTTAGTTTCTTTGTAAATCTCCATTTTCTCATGATCTTTCTCGGCATGATTTATCATGTCATGTTGGCAGCAGTGTTCCCAGTACAGACACTTGTTGCTTCTTGACCTATCTTCTCATATTGCAGTCAGTTTGTTTACAGAAAGTTTTCTGGTGTGGATATTTCCAGGGGTGTACAAGGAGCCTAGCCTCTGTAGAGAAAAGGGCCCAGAACCTCCAAAGCGTTTCTTACGTAATAAACACGTGAGCGTTATCTTTCTGTGTTTAGGGGGTCAAAGGGGGTCTGTGTACCTGATGGTTTTCCTGGAAATCAAGGTCACCGTTTTAATCTTTGAACTGTAAATGGTGACAACTAAACAGTAGACTTAAAGATTCAGTTTGAGTGCTTCAGATCAATGATTAAAAGATTCAGTTTTTTGTTGTAGCTGGAGGAGAAGGAGGCTTTATTGAGGCAGGCTGACACTCCTTTTATCTGTCTATTTGTGCAGTATTTTGTGCATGCTAGCCTTTGCATGCTTCACACACACTATTGTATTTTTAGGTGACAAAGACGACATGTTTTATGTGAGCTTTACTTTAGGACATCATGAATGGACAATGATATTAAAGTAATTACGTTTGAGAACACTGCTGCATAATTTAATTAAAACGGTATTAATTTACAGTATAAACAGTATATTTATTAAGACATAATTACTTTTTTTTGGCTTGTTGAAATTTATTGTATACTTTAATACCAAAACAGAGAATATTACAGTTACTTTTTTACCTTAAAAATTGCAGTCAATAGGCCCTATAACACAGAATTTCCCTCTGTATTAATAACGGACGCTGACACCCACACACTTTCCGTTTCACCTTTATATAGCTGCAAAATAGTGCAAAAGAAACGATTAATTAAACAGTTTTTTATTAACATTTGACCATATCACTTGTAAGGTGAGAAATGCATTGATTTTTTTTTCTTTTAAATACCTTAAATTTAATCAATTATTTGAATGATAATTTCCCATGGTGGCAGTATGTTTTTTTTAACCCATCACCTGTAAAATCGGAAGGTTTTGGCAAGTAAATCAGACGGTGACCTCCTATCGCTTGTTTACCTGGTTGCCATGACCTGCTCTAAGAGCGACAGCCAATATCGACCTGGCTGTCTTTAATTTGTTTACCTCTTTTTTTTATTAGCCAGAGCTACAGACGGTGATGGTAAGAAAGACGCAGGAAAAAAGAGATACTTTAGCTGTTTGTGCACAGAGAGGATGTGCAGTCTGGATGTTTGTATTGAGTCTAAGCTTCAAACCAAGGGACTGTTCTGATTTAGGTAAGGGTGTGTAAGATTCAATAAGAGATTTTTAAAAGGAATCAATTGAGTTTAATTTTTTATATAGCTGTATTAGGGTTTTAAAATTAGCTAAACTGTTTCCTGTCCTGTCCATTTCCTGTTTATTAGAAAAGCCCTTTTGTTAGCACAAAATGAAAAGATCAGTACTGAGTGCTCTTTACTTTAAAGGCTTCTTGGGTGAAAGACATTGATATTGAAGAAGAAAGAAGGAAACAAGAAAGTGGCTTTTTCTTTCACATATCTAAAAAAACATTTGATACCATACTTTGTCCTTTTTACCCATGGAGATTTGGAGAAGAGAGAACGGTATTTTTTATTTTTTTTAGAAGGGAGTAGGCAGAGCAGGGCGGAAGCAAAGCAGAGCAAGGGGGAGAGACAGTGGGAGGCGAAAATAGAGCTTAAAAAAGGCAGAAACTGAAGTCTTTCGGTCTGAGCTTATGAACAGATAGTACCCTAAGTCATGCTGGCTGTGTGTGTGTTTCCATGGTGATGTCTAGAGGGCAGACCAGCGGAGAGGCTGCTGGTGCCAGGCAGCGACGCAGGACCACCCCAAGCCCAGAGAGAGAAGATCTGGAGGGACTTTCCTCACCACTCGCTTCCCGCAAACTCTCGCTGATGTACCCCAAGGAGGAGCACATTGTGGGGGCCATCACCTCCTCTGTCAACTACCTTGATGGAGCTTATGAGTACCCAAACCCAACCCAGACCTACAGCACCACATCGCCAACTGAGCCCTCTGCTGTCGGATACTACCCAGCCCCCCCAGACCCTCACGCCGCCCCTGTTGAAGAACATCTCCAGTCCTTAGGCAACGGATCCAGCAGCCCTCTCATGTTTGCACCCTCCAGCCCTCAGCTGTCCCCGTATCTCAGCCATCATGGAGGCCACCACTCTACTCACCAGGTGTCCTATTATCTGGACACCTCCTCTAGCACAGTCTACAGGTCAGTGGAACTTGGATCTCTTTAGTGTGAGTGTTAGTGATTATAATGTAGTGTTAATAATGTAGATAGAGACACCCAAAACTCTAAAAATCTTGATGGACTTTGGTGTAAGATGGAAAATCGAGGGGTGTCCAATTAATCAGATTAGGTGCATTATGCAAGAGTTCTTTTACACCTGATTTGCGATTCATTGAGGCATAATGTTTGGTTAGATCACTTTAAAATTCTGCTCGGGTTCCTGCTTCCAGAGAAATGTTTTTATAAACATTTTACACCAGGCCGATCCATGCAGTCTATCTTAAAAATAAATACCAATTACTTACTAAATAATTGTCTTTATATGTTAGATTTGCTTTACAAACCATGACATTATTAATAAATAAAATTATTTGCTATAAAAGAACTAATACGTCTAGTTTTAGTACCATTTTTAGCCATTAGCCATTACAGATTAACAGATGGTATCCCATGAGTCAAATTTATGGCAGAACCTTTATTAGCTTATAAAGAACTTATTCTATATATTTCCAACAGAAGTTCATAAAATGTGGTGTTGGATTAAACATCTTTTATTAGTTTTGTGTGTGGTGTATGTAACAGTTAACACTAGATGGTTTTAGCAGGTGTTTGCATATACAGTTATTTGGAAAATGTATGTGACTTCACTTTTTCCCTGCAGGACATACACTTTCTGTCTCTATGGTCATGAGATGTTCTTGGAAAGTACATGCTGTCCTCGTGGTTAATACAAGACAGCCCGCAACACTTTCTGTGCTAAAAAAACGATACGCCAAATAAATAAATATTATATCTAGCCAATGTGTGTATGGAGGAGGTCAGAAAACCTTCATTCATGAGTTTGCATGCCTATATCAGGCAGTAAAGGGTAAATTATTTTTGCTTGCTGTCTGCAAAAGAGTGTCTCAGAAAAGAGACACAACCTCACAAAACCTGATGTTTCCCTCTAAAAAACTACTAATGGATGGAGAATGTTATATGGGACGAGATATTTAAGGTAAAGTGGAATTAGTGAGGTGGAGTGATGCCAGAACAACTAATGGCTGAGTGAGATGAGATTCATACATACAGTGTTAATATATACACTGGTGGTTAGTTAAAAGGGTAACACTTTAGGTAGTTAGGATAACATGTTAGTTATTAAATTGAGTTATTTAATAAGGTAGGTTAGTTAATAGGGTAACAGATTCCAGCCGTTAACATTAATGCATTAGTTAACAAGAAGCAATTGACAAATATTTTACAGCTTTTCTAATTTACACCATTCATTTTCGTTAATGCAGATAAATTGTTCATTGTTTATTCATGTTCGTTCATTGTGAGATCTGCACACTCCAACATATTCTTATAACACTTGTTATTTGGTTTAATTTTTCATTTGTTGTTTTTTGTGCTGTTAAGTAATGAGGTTTCCTGCTTCATTCTTCGTTGTAGGACTGTATATACCACAATCCAACACAGGTACTAAGTGAATCCTTCACAGTCTATTTGTAAAGCTTTTCATCAAATTCTGTCTCTGGACCTTGAGAAAAGAACAATTAGTGAAAACAACAAGAGTATTGGAGATATCACATCCTGTCTGAAAGCAAAAAATACTTTTTCACTTTCAGAAGAAGAGGCGGGATTCCAGGGCAGTTAACGTTTAAAAAAATGGCATTTATTGAGAGACTAAGTTAAAGCTAAAAAGCATGCTGGTGATGTTTGCCTATTCAGTCAGTGTTTAAAACACAGCTTGGACATCACAGCTAACATTTGGGTGACATTAAACAGCACTTTAGTGTATTTCTGAGGTTATGCAAGAAATCTGCTGGACATTAGAAATGAGGATCAAATAAATATTTACAAATATTAGTACAAAAGGTCAGAAGGAATTTAAGCTGGGCAATTTTGTCCCCTGTATGCTGTCACGTACGTATTCTCATTTAAGTGTCTTTGGTAATGAAGAAATTGTAATTCATCATCTCCTACATGTGGTGTGTACATGTTCAGTTTGTATTTACAGTTAATTAACAGTATTTTTCATATAATAACATGTCCGCAGTACTGCTGTATTGTCATGATGCCAAGTTTATGTTCACAAATTCATGGATAAGGAAAAAATGCATTACTTTTAAGATTTTTACATCATGATTTTAAAGTTGGTTAATTAGGCATCCCTGCCAAAATATTAACTTTTGAGAATTTTAGTGTACAATGTAAAATACAATAACACAAATCTATCATCACACATTATAACAAAATTCACTTGAAGTTTGAAGGCCAAGATCATATCTTAGTTTAATATCATATTTCACAACATGATATTTTAACATACTGTAGTTAAATAAAACGGTTCGCAAAATTGTTTTTCGAATATTTGTAAATTATTATCAATATTGTTGTAAAAGTTTTCAAATATTGTAAAATATTTATATTTTTACAAATTTACAAATATTTGTAAAGATATAGCAGGCAGTCAACAGTACTATTAATTAAAGAATCTCAATATTTCATCATCTGGTTAGTGAATGTCATTTCTTTCCTCATGACATTTGATCTGGTACCTCTTCCTGTCCACAGGTCCAGTGTAGTGTCGTCTCAGCAGGCAGGTGTTGGCTTGTGTGAGGAGCTGTGCAGCGCTACAGACAGACAGGAGCTGTACAACGGCTCGAGAGCCGCAGGAGGGTTTGATCTGGGGAAGGAGACCCGCTTCTGTGCGGTCTGCAGTGACTACGCCTCAGGCTATCATTATGGAGTCTGGTCCTGTGAGGGCTGCAAAGCTTTCTTCAAGAGAAGCATTCAAGGTGACCAGTGCGAAACTAGCATAAAACGAGAAAATAATGTTAGCTTTAAAACTAACATTGTTACGCCTTGAGAGCTGAGAGCTATGTGGTAAACATCTGTAAATAAGGTGGCGTTTGTGGTGTTTTAATTTAATAAAAAAGTAATACTGATACAGATACACTGTTACAGGTTGGAATTGCACTAATGTGTGAATCTGTGCACTAGGTAATCCGCTTCGTATGTTCCCTACTGTCCTTTCTTTTAAAGCTGATAGAAAAAGGTGAAAATCAAAGTCTCACACGTTGTAGGTCTGATGAGACACCACCATTGAGTCACAATGGCAGCACACAGAAATCTCTGCCCGCACCTCATTTGCGGTTCTGTATTAAGTTGGAAGGGGGTGCAGAGCCGGCGGATTTGGTGAGATGACAGGCTGTGTAGATGTTTTGAGCCTGACCCTGACACAGCGGCTCCTTCAGCAGGAAACCAGCAGGGGAAAATGACTATAACTGTGTTCCTGCCAAATGGGTTTTAGGGTGCAGAATGTGGGAGTACAGAACGACACAGAGCCAAGATGTTTAAGGAGAGAGAGAGAGAGAGAGAGAGAGAGAGAGAGTGAGTGAAAGCACACGAAAAAGAGAAGAATACAGCTTTATATCATCAGTTTTTTTGAGCCAATATGTAGTAGGCCTCCTGTAAGATACACGTTTTCTTTGATGTGATGTAATATATCTAAATATTATAACCTAATGTAAATATTATGACCTAATGTTAGGACACATGGCTTAATATTAAGATCTGATGCCTATAACTTTGTTTTTTAAAAAAGTGTTTAATAAAAAATATTAATATACGTTTTTCTGATGCATAAAAATGTTGCTAAAAGCAACAAATATAATATATTAAAATATTTAAATTATTAAAAAATGTATTTATTTTATTACTTTGTTTGTTAGTTGTTACTTGTACTGACCAGTAGACATGTTGACAAATCAAACCCAATATCTGAATTACTGTCTCAACTTGCCTAGCAGAAAAATCCGTATTTTTAGATCCTTAAGATTTTCTAAATTAAACATTAATAAATTAAACATTTTCTAAATGAGTTTGCACTTGGGCAGATGCTGTTTTGACCATTTTGCTACAGTGACATAGAACGGAAGTTCGAGGAACATCATAAAGTTTGTTTAAAGGTTTGCTGGGTTTCCCTCTGTAGTTAATAGACCATTTTTACTTTGCATTAAACTGACCACTTTTACTAGCCACTCAAATTGTGGCTTATTGTCTTAAAATGTATTGTGCCATTATTTTGTTGGCATCTCATTTTCTCACACGAATGCTTCACATTGTCAGATATGAAACAGTCTATTACAAACCTTAATTAGGATTATGTGGCGGGTAAATACAAGTGTTTGGATTTCTGTCTGTCTGTGTGTGTAAGTAGGTGTGTGACATTTTTGGCTGAGGCACAATCATCTAATTTGAAATTTCATTTAGAGCTCAGGAACAGCATGTTCTTGCTCTCAGCACTTAATCAGACCCAAGGCCGTCGATACGCTGCTCTCCTTGTGTCAAAACAGTATTTACATACAGCTAACACAGAGTTAAATAAGAGAAGTCTATCCAAAGACTGATCTTAGAACAGCAGTTAAAGAACGATCTTTAATAACAAATCGTGCTTTATTTTTCTGCCTCTAGGTCACAACGACTATGTTTGTCCAGCGACCAACCAGTGTACTATTGACAGAAACCGCAGGAAGAGCTGCCAAGCATGCAGACTGCGCAAGTGCTATGAAGTCGGCATGATGAAAGGAGGCACGTGCATTATATATGATATTATATGATTATTTATCATCTCAAGCTCAAAATTACATGCAATATTATTATTTACTAGAGTAATTGAAGAATTTATTACTTATTAATTTGTTACTTGAAATTACTTAAATTTAGGTAAAAAGGTAAGAATTTATTACTTACAATTTTTAATTCTAAATTTCTGTTTTGTTATGTATATACTGTAAACCACAACAAATTCCTTGTTGGGAAGTGTAGTAACTAAAGCTTATTCTGATTCTTATTTAGAAAAATGCAGAATGCTTATCAGTAACTAGAACGCTTATCACTAACTAGAACAAATTCTTATCTCAAAATACAGAACTGAACTGAACAAGAAAACAGCATTTGACAACAGTATCCTGTTTTCTTCATATAGTCTGAAAAAGGAGTAAATTGATGGAATTATGAGTTGGATCCTGTTATTGTCATTGGCAGGTATTCGTAAGGACCGCGGTGGCAGAGCTGTCAGGCGTGAGAGGAGAAGGAGCGTTGGTGAGGATCATGACAAAAGCTACAATGAGCATCCGAGTCGTACTGGACTGAAGGCGGCTCCACCGCAGAACAAGAGAAAGAGAGGCAGTGGAGGGGTGGTCAGTGCTTTGTGCATGGCCCCTGAGCAAGTCCTGGTGCTGCTTCTGGGGGCGGAGCCACCGGCTGTCTGTTCACGACAGAAATATAGCCGCCCCTACACAGAGATAACCATGATGTCCCTCCTCACCAATATGGCTGATAAAGAACTTGTCCACATGATTGCCTGGGCTAAAAAAGTACCAGGTAAAAAAATAAGAAAAAAATGCTATTTGGTTCAATTAATATAACATCAATTAGTATAAGATCAATTAGTATCAGAGTTCGGTTGCTTTCTGAACTTTTTTTGAGTGTAACATCAAGAGAATGGGTTTTAAGTCAGTTCTGAGAGAAGTATCCACGGTGACAGCCTTGTCGTTTTCGGTAACCGTGGTAGCAGGTTTTAAAAGAACAGGTGGCAGTGATTCAAAGGACAAGGTCACAGACGCAAAGAGAAAGAACATAAGGGGTTATTATAGTTATCTATGGTGAGGCTCAGTTTGATTTGACTTCCAGCTGAGCACAGCACACATGCAAAAACCCGCTGGGATTTTAGTGAGCCATTACATTTGCTGTTCAGAGGTCTTAATTAACCCTCCCCAGTGAAGTAAACACTGCATTTTATGAGATACGGCAGACAAGATTTTAATTTCACAGTATGTGGGAGAGAACCACCGAATTTTGGGAAAAACAAATATTAAAACTAATCATTTTATAACCGTCATATACCAAACCAAGAAAGATCATTTCATTCTTAGCAATAAATTGATCAAATATGCTTTATTATGACTGGTGCTTTGGATATGTATTAGCTTTAACCATGTCTCACAGTTTATGCTATGGACATGAAAGATATCTCAAACGGTCCAGCATGATGGACCATTTAAATAGAGTATTCATACTTTTCTAAATGAAAACCCACTTACATTGCGGAAGTGACCTGAATCGCATCAAGAACTGTGTTTTGCATTTAAAAGCAACATTCACATAATCAAATTAAAATGTAAAAATCGATTTTACCGCAACACAACATAATTTATCAAAACCATAATGTGATTTATTATCTTGTATTATTTTTGTGAATGTGTTTATTCAATAAAATCGTTTAGATGTACCTTTTGTCCTACAACCTGAAGAAGTTTCGTTCTTTGAAGGAGCATGATGTTCTGTTCTCCACAGGGTTCCAGGACCTTTCCCTCCATGATCAGGTTCAGCTGCTGGAGAGCTCTTGGCTGGAGGTGTTAATGATTGGACTTATATGGAGGTCCATTCATTCACCTGGAAAACTCATCTTTGCTCAGGACCTCATCCTTGATAGGTACGGTATGTTCTGTACCTTCTCGTGTAGGCCACGGTCAAGAGTCTGTTAAACAGATATTTCGCACAGAGATGTTTCGGAACAGAGGTCGTTTAGTATAATGGCTAAAAGTAAGAACTAACTAGAACTTAACCTAACACCCAGACACTCTTAGCCTTAGCAAAACTTTTATTTATCCAGGAAGTAAGGCATAGTGCATAGACAAATGTGATACATGCTTCGATAAGCATGGAAAATGTCTTAAATTGTTTTGATTAAATGTAGCCTTGCTTGAATATTAATGGTAATGAAAAAGGGCCAACAGGCTATGACAGAATCCTGTGGGGAGACCTGTTATACTCTAATAAATCTCTACACAAACAACTCTGCTTATGTTTCACTCCCACGCCTTAATTTAATCCCTAAATAGTTTTTACTTGATATTGATTCTGTGAGCTTGAATATGATTGTGAGCTTTCTGCTGTGTCACATTGACCCGATGCATTTCCTCTATGTGTGCTTATTTTTTGCATCAATTTCTCCAAGAACATTGAGTTGCATGAGGCTTTATACCCATGAAAGGGACTGGCCCGGTGGAAGGCTGTGCTCTGAAAAACAAAATTGCATGATGTAAACCAAAAAAAAACTAGATTGTTATAAAGGATGAGAACTATTTTCTGGAGATCTTAGTACTCCTCTTGAGAAGGCCATGTCACAGGTAGCATGTAATTAAAGAGTCCAATAAGAAATAGGGTCTTTAAAGGGTTCTGAAGGAACAGCCTCATCGCAGAAATATGAGTTTAATGGAAAACCAGAATTCGTTTGGGCATACTGTTGAGAGCTTTAATGGAACAGCAGGGAAGATGAAAGAAAAGGAATGTTTGAAAGGGGGCTGATGAACTGAAAGTTAATCATCTTTTCTAGAAGTGAGAGCAAGTTTGGGGCATGAAATTGCATGAATGAACTTCTGGTCTTTCACTTTACAGGAGTGAAGGAGAATGTGTTGAGGGAATGGCTGAGATTTTTGACATGCTCTTGGCAACTGTGGCTCGATTTCGCAGCCTCAAACTTAAGTCGGAGGAGTTTGTGTGTCTCAAAGCCATCATACTTCTCAATTCTGGTGAGTGTACAGCAAACAGTCAAAAGTGTGTGAAAGATATATTATCTAAATATTACCTAAATATCATATAAACAGTTTGAATACTTACTGTTGTACTTGTGCTTCAGAAGATCTATAACTGTGTTCACTCCACCTAACTGTGTTTGTGATGTTCCAGACAGGCTTTCTAAGGGTTAATAAGCTTTTTGATTATAGAACATCTGTATTAAAGCAAATCACTTACAAACATGTTATTCTTCTGAATATCAGTTCAAATCACAGTTTTTGTTATATTGAGAACAACAGCTGTCTCGCTCATTTGATATACAGTAGCACCATCTTTCTTTAAATAATGTCAGTTTACATAACATTTGCAACACTAAATTTGTCAGTGGCTTTTATTATGTCCAGGATGTCAGTTCTTCTGAAACGTAAGACACTTCTGCTTCATGTTTGTTTATCTCTTCAGGTGCATTTTCATTCTGCTCCAGTCCTGTGGAGCCCCTGACCAACAGCTTCATGGTGCAGTGCATGCTGGATAACATCACTGATGCGCTCATATACTGCATCAGTAAATCCGGCGCATCGCTGCAGCTGCAGTCCCGACGCCAGGCGCAGCTCCTGTTGCTGCTCTCCCATATCAGACACATGAGGTAAAAATAGAGAAGATAAAATTTGCTTATAGATGTAGGAGAAATGTTCCCATAATCCTTTATTATTTCCTCTACAAAGCAACAAAGGAATGGAGCACTTATACAGAATGAAATGCAAGAATCGAGTCCCGCTGTATGACCTTTTACTGGAGATGTTGGACGCTCAAAGATTCCACTGTTCAGGAAAGGTGCAGCGACCCTGGGCACCAAATGAGAAGGATCCAACCTCTACACCCACAACCAGCACCAGCCCCTCCAGAAGCCCTGGAGTCATGCAGCCCAACCCAGCCTGTCTCAGCCAAAGTCCCAACCTCTGAAACATACCTTGAATGGACTTTTAAATGGGTAATAACGCCTATAATTCATTACAATGTTGAAGCCCACTAATTCAATTGGAGTCTCTGTTTGTGCCTTAAAAGATTCCATCTAACAGCAAATTCAGGTAGATTCATCTAACCAGATATAAACACATTTATAAATCAACCTGGTCATGCAATGGGCAGATTAGGCCTTCAAACACTATGGTCACATGATTTATGAGGTTTAGAAATTCAAAGCAAATGATATGGATTTAACAGACAATTTGCTTGGACTTGGCTGTTTGACACAATGTAGCTGCTAATTCTTGTTTTGTTAATATCTATTGAGTCTATTAGGAATATTTTTCAGATATAAAAAAGACAATTTTAAGTGATTGGTGAGTTGCAGTACACAGTTGTTACAACAAAGATATTAAAATTGGTTTAATTGGTTAAAAGCTACTTCTTCATCAGGTTTTTTTTGTCAGTTTTTAGCGGTATATTACCTTAAATTTAAACCAGCACACGAGCGCCGCCTGCAGGCCACCCTGAAAAGAACGGAAAAGACAGAATCTTTTTATGTACAAACCTTTATTTTCATAAGTTGCATTGAAATACGATTAATTCTGGTAGACATATCAATTTATGGATACAAATTATTGCTATATTTTAATATGCATTAAGTTTTTAATTAGAAAGAAATTGTAAAAAATTAGAAAACATCATTGTAAAAAAAAAATTAGAAAGTGATTAATGCTCAAGTTTTGTGCAATGTAAACGTTTACTAATTGGTTAATATGACAAAACATTTACAAATGATCAGGTAAAAGCCTATAGAAGGCCCTAAATTTAACATTAAATAGTTTAAGGCCTAAACTAATCACTGGTATTTTTTGGCATAATCACTGTTATTCATATGATGTAGGAACTGACACTTAACAGACTCATACTACTGCCTTATACTACATTGCATGTTTCTTTTGCTTTTGGTTGTAGTGTGCTGTGCTTGTAGTGTGTTGTGTATGTTTATGTGTGATTATGATGTGATGTCTGTCAGATTTATCCTCTTATGTGTATTTGTTTAGTCATACATTAATATTACATTTATCAGCTATTACATCTGGCATATATACATTTGAATGATGTGAAATGTTAATTTGGCACAATTAAAGGCTTAAATTACAGATCTGATAAAAAAAATCATATTTTTGGGAAAGATGAGCAGACTAACAGAATTATCCATATATATTAAATGAAAAGATGTATCTTTTTATTGTCAGCATTAGCAAACTGTACATACATAAATAGGCATAATTAATGATTATGTCACACTGTCATTGTCAAAACACACAAAATAAGATTATAAAAAGCACACATCTCTCATCAATACAAACCAAAAGTGATTGTTTTGCATTCGTGGAAAAGAAACTTGTAAACTTCATGCCATAAAATAAAATGAATTGTCATGCAAAAAAAATATTTAAATAATACTGAAAATAACTTTTTTTTCTACAGTTTTAATTTTAAATAAAAAAATAAAACACCTTTAGTAGTCTAAGCAAATAATTTTGCCCATTTCTGTGGACGGTTTAAGTGCAGTACCTTATGCTTATGTCAGTGCTATTAAATACATAAATACGTTTCCATAGTTTCTCTGGGGCAGAAGAGATCCATCAGTTTGACTGAATTTCTTGATTTTTGCCCCAAAGTACAGTAATGCAACACTAGTCTACATTGCAGTGATCTCAATAGTGGTACACAGTTCATTGAGTGAGAAAATAAAATTAGCAGCAGTAGTAGTTAACTGTACAGGGACGTTGGCTAATGGAGATGCCACATTAGTCCCATTTGTGTCCTGCCATGCCCTGCAAGAACTGAATATAATAAAATATGAAGGCATTCGTAAGGCCTCGTCCTGCTCATACAGGCGGCGGGCCGTTGGTGTAGCGCAGCATGGGATGAAAAGATCGGGCAAAATTGTTGGCATGAGCACAGCTGTAATCTTCCTCAGTCATAGGCACCAGGCAGGTTAGGCCCACTATGAGCAGGAGAAGGAGCTGCAGCGGGAGTGCTGCCCGGAGCACTCGCAGCAGAAAGGGCTGGCAGCAAGCCACAGCAGCGCCACCTAGTGACCCGGAGGAACCAGAGCGAGACGAAGTGCAGCCAGAACCACGTGGCAACCTAGAAAACCATGCCAATAGGTTATCATTTAGCAATTCTAATGACATACACAGACAAAACAACAGAAAATAATGTCTACCGTGCAGTTCTGCTCAGTACAAAATAAAAGAGTGACTAGCTTTTAATAACCAACCTTTCATATTCATTTTTACCCTAGCCATGTGTCTGATAAACAAGAGATTAATAGATATATTGCAGACATTTTCAAATCAAAAATATTTTGTCTGATGGATAGATAAAGTATCATTTGTTATTGCTATTTGTTATTGTTAAAACCGGAAACATTTACATAATTAGTAATACTTTATAATGCCTTTCTTTAACAAGTAACAACAAACATTGTGTAATGCTGAACAAAGAGTTAAGTTGTTACTCTGCATTTATCTGTGTTTTTAATACATACAAAAAACCATGAAATTTTTAACAATGCAAATGAAATTAGCACTTTGTTAAGCATTACATATGTCATGTTTGTTGATGTTATTAATGAAATGTATTATAAATTGTTATTTAATATTTATGTTATGTTTTTTTCCTGTTATAAGACAAAGATGGCAGTAAGAGCATCATACGTAGATATTTGATAAATGTCAATATTTTCACATGGCATCAAGAATTAAGACTATGGAGATGGTTCTAAAAGATTTTCGAACAATTTTCTTTAAAGAACGTACAGCTTCAGTTTAAACTGTCAGACTCTATTATGTTCTTGGAAAAAATAACAGTAGTTTTATCTGCTTGTGGAAGAAAAGTTTCTACAGAGAATCCTTGAATAGAAACCAAAACAAATGAATTTCTTAGAAATCAACTCATTGTGAAGTCATGTGACAACTTCAACACCACAAAGAGATCTGAATGGTTCTGATGGCATGGATCTGGAATATGGATCTGGAATGAGTTCCATCTTCCCCCCCTGCATTCTAAAGTCCAAGAGACGGGTACCTGTGTGGAAGTCTGGCTGCGGATCCTGGTTCTGACACACTATGTTTGCCTCGTAGCTGTTGTGCAATGAGCAAAAGGGAGGGATAAAAGAAAGAATGTTTCAGTCCCAGCACACAGGAAGTAATCAATATAGTAACAAATCAGTAACAACAAAACAAAATAATACAGCAAAATCATCCAGTAGCAATAACAAAACAAATCTCACAAGATGCAAGAAACCTGGCGTTGCAGTACTTAAATCCCTCTGACTAGGGATCAAGGTTCTTGTTTTACAGATTCAATTCAAAGCATGTCTAAAAAGCCAGTGTGTCTTGCAATTTTCACAAGAAATGTATCACTTCTGGGGGCACGAACAAATACTTATGTGATTTTGTCTGCTTGCAATGTTAAACTGGAATGAACACATTGAAAATCTTTGGAAGTTCCCCTGATATAAGCTCAGCCTCAAAGGAGCAGAAGACTGACCTTCACAGCATTCCAAAACAAGATCAAACAGACAGAGAGGAGCTTCATTACCGATTGTCGCTTAGTGGAAACGCTGATCTCTGAAACAGGACTGACCGGTCCAGAAGTTTCAGTGCCATTCGTAACAGGCCAGAGGGACTCATTCTGTTTTGTGTATGAAAAAGTGAGAACACAAAGTTATTCATATTAGCCTTCAGACATAAATTTTAGCTTTGAAATTGATATTCCAGAAAGTTTGATATGATATCTATGTGTTGCTTGTGGATCCTCTGGTTTCACTTAATATGAACACCTGGGGCGATTCTTACGTGTTAAACATTGTGAGTCTAACTGTTTTTGAATAGCTTTTAGACTGACCTGTCTGTTCTCATGAGCCTGAAGCTGTTTTTCTAGTAGCTCCAGATCTGTGCTCACAGCCTTCAGGAGCAGTCGCAGGCGGTTCCCAATGACATGAACCCTCTCCTGCGCCTCCAGACACTCGCTGCCATGTGCTTGTACCAGCAGCTGGACTGACAGCTCCTGCAGACTGTCCACTTTCTGCTCAGTTTCCATTAGCTCCCGCTGGATTTGCTGTGGACACATGATATTGTAGTTTCATTTGTAAAATGCTCAAAAAACTGCTCATGAGTTATAAAACTGTGCTCATTTATAGATCTGTGAATTATAGAACTGTGCTCATTTATAGAACTGTAAGATACAGAACTGTGCTCATTTATAGAATTGTGAGTTAAAGAACTGTGCTCATTTATTGAATTGTGAGTTAAAGAACTGTGCTCATTTATTGAATTGTGAGTTAAAGAACTGTGCTCATTTATTGAATTGTGAGTTAAAGAACTTTGCTTATTTATAGAATTGTGAGTTAAAGAACTGTGCTCATTTATAGAATTCTAAGTCATAGAACTGTGCTAATTTATAGAACTGTGAGACACAGAACTGTTCTCATTTATAGAATTGTGAGTCATAGAACTGTAAGTTTTAGAACTGTGCTCATTTTTAGAACTGATGTTATAGAATTATAAGTAATGGTATTGTAACTTATAGAACTGTGTGTAGAAAGCAAGCTTCAAACTTGTAGAGAATAATGAGAGCAGAACCTTTAGCATCCTGTAATGAGCTCTTAGCGTATGCCGATCCAGCCCTGATGCGATCGGAACGATCTCATTCCTCCGTCTGTCAATATTCTCCAGCCAGAGAAGAAGACCATGGCTCAGCTCATGGAACTCCTGTAAAGTCACAATATGAGTGTGTATTTGTCAACATCTATGTTTAGCATGGAAGATCAGTGGTTGCTCTGTGAGTTGTCTGTGTATGAACCTGGCACTGCATAAGAGCATCCTGGAGTGTTGTTCTCCACTCTTTGAGTGATTTTCCCAGTCGATCCCAGCATGAGTTCATCTCTTTCAGTCTGGCTTTCAGGTCCCGGGCCTCCTCTGAATCTGATTGGAGGAGTGCAGCGCTACTTAAGTTGATGGACAGTACTTTGGACTTATGGGAATCCATGGCCTTCTGTAGGTCCTAAAGAGATGCAAATGAGAACTCATGAAATAAGATCTCTTTAGTATCTCACTTGGTTAATTTTAAAGCTCAATACTATGTCAACATGGTACACTATGACTCATTTGATCTTTTATTTCTTTATTATATTAAAAAGTCATTAACAAGAATACATAAATGAAATGTAACGGAGAGTTCCGTTAAGCCTCCTGGGTTTTAAAAAAGCAAACTTTGAAGAATAACATTTGTCTCTGGTAAGGGTAAGAATGTTGTGCATTCTGTATTGTTTTACAAAGCAGATTATTTTATAAATGTGTAAAATGTTTTAAATAGCTCTAAAGAGGACGTTCACTTTTAAGATTTTGGACTGTATATACATGTGTTTGTCAGTGCAAATAAAAATAACCCTGGTGAAATCAGATGCTTCAAGAGGCTTCCTAGCAGTGTACAGTATGTGGGTCAGTGGGATGGTGTGGCTGTCCTTAGGTTTATTTCTGTTATGCTGACATCATGACTGCTTTTAGCTCTAGTCAGTCTGTGTGTGTGTGTACACTGTAGGCACGTGAACTGTCTCAAGTGTATGACTTTACAGCTTAGGCTTGGCTATCTGCATTATGTACAGTTATACTGCACAATGTATTTGTATCATCAGAAGCAGTTACATGCAAAGGGCACACACACCATCACACAAATGTTATTACAAATCAAGTAAAAAACACAAACCTTTAATTTTCTTATTCTCTGCTCAATTGTGTTTATATCTGCACTGAGATCTCTCTCCCTCAGCTCTTCTAACTGTGCCTCAGCCTGGCTAAGCCACTCCTCCATGGCGCTGAGGTCAGAGGTCAGCTGTTGCCATGGCGCCACATCTTCTCTCTGCCTGTGATCTGCCTCAGCAGTCTGGGCCTGGATCAGCTCCCAGCGCTCAATCACACCTGAAAGACAACATTTATCACAATAGTTAAGACAACTGTCTATCTGCACTAGACTAACCTGTGCTTAGTGTCTCTGTGCTAGGCTAACCTGTGTTCTGTGCCTCTGTGTTATCAGGGTTGCTGAGTCCTGACAGACTGTATTCCTCCTCCTCCAGCTCTCCCTCAGCCTTCTTTACTGCCTTCAGACTGCCACGGCAGTCATCCATTAACCGCATCTGAACAGAGCATACAAACATACGAAACTTCATTATCAACTTCTTCTCATTTCATGTGCACATGTTGCCACCATAGGCTTAAGTCTTTAAGCGCTACATCAAATCTGTACTCACGTATCCCATGTTAGAGGCGTCATGGCCACGCATAGCGCCATCTGTCTGCTGGTGACTGTAACGGCTGGTGTCCAGCATATTACCTAACAATCGAATAGCTTCACCTGCTGAAAATGATTAAACAAATTAACATTGGATGTCACATGACCACCTTAATAATAAGTAAGTAAGTAATTCTCTATATTGAGAGGGTATTATGAATTTTGTTTCATTCGTGTTACTGGAACAGGAATATTATGCACAGAATGCATGTTTTTTTTTACTTACATGACCAGTCAAAATGTTATGCAAGAAAAGTAAGAACTTTAGACTGAAACTGTTGTAAAACCATAAATAATCCAAATTCAGTAAAGTTTGTCCAAATTTTTGACTGGTCTTGCGTCTTTAGTCATACTGAAACATTAAATGTCATGAAAATTAAATGACAATGTTACATGCTGGGATAATGTAAAACTGTTTCATGCAGTGGATCATGTCCATGTTCAACATCATCATTAGTTTGGTTATTGTGGCAAACAGGGGACACTGACATGCCATATTTTAAACTCATGTTATACTGGAATTCATGGAATGTGATTTGGTAAAGTAAAGTACAGTACTTTAGCATGCAGTGTGATTTAGCATTAATTTAGCATGCCACGGCTGACTGCCTACCAGAGGAAGCCCTCAATGTTTTTTCTGTTAGTTTTATATAAGCCTCAGGGCTCTCGGGAATCACTACATCTGTGAAAATAGAGATACACAACAAGATATACCAACAGATAACACACAAAACTACTAAGTGTAGTGGACACTGTAGGGCATCATTTATTGCACTTAAAATGGCATGCAAACACACTCACCTGTAAGTGCCGTGGAGGTGATACACAGTAACTCCTCATCTTCATCTTTGTTTTGTATCCCCCGCTCTGCGGACATGGTATGACCCATAGGGTCCAGATCATAGTCATGATCCCATTCCAGCGGGATGGAATCTACGCTGGCGGGGGTGTCCCGTCCAGAGCCATTTGTGTGAGCAGGAGCCATGCTAGCTGAGGGTGGTCTGCTGGATGGCTGGTGATTGGATCCATCCTCAACCCACTGAAGGTCTGAGAGATCACCTGCCTCGAACTCACGGTCTGAGCCTTCAAACTCATCGTCGATTAGCTGTGAACCAGACAGTTTTGCCTAACCTGTTGCATGCATGTATGAATTTGTATCATTTATGTTTGCACTTGTTCATGTGTGTGTCTCACCGGCAGGCGTGTGAGTTTCCTGTAATAGCGCTCCACCCGACCAAACACCTCCTTACAGTATCTCTGCAGCTCATCCAGCTCCTCCTCTATGACAGCAGCATCCAGAGGCTCGCTCTTCTCCATCAGCACCTCCCCCTGCCCAAACACACTCTCCATCCTCCCCATGTTTAGTCTGATCTCCTGCTGGAACGCCTGGTACACACAGTTTAAAGAGTGGGTGGCCACACAATGCGTGTACCAATAAATAAAACACACGGCCAACACTTACCTTCAGCTGTTTGATCTTAGCTTGAACGTCACACTCTGAGAAATGCTCGATGTTGGTAAGCTGCAGGTCCATTTCAGTCAGCCAAACTAGAATACCATCTCTGGCGGTCTCAAACTCCTCTCGTTGACTAATAAAATGCTATAGCACAAAACACAGACCTGTTAATTCATGTCTATGTGGTATTGTTGTTGTTAAAACAGTGTAATACTTCACCTTAAGTCTGCGCAAGATGGCAGCCACCCTCCGTTGCAGAACATCCCAGCGCCGGTTCCCATCATGCACCATTTGACGCAAACGACAGGAAGAGTCTGTGCGGTTCTCACGGGCCAGTCGTCTGTACTGTTTGTTGATGAGCTCCAGCTGAGTCAGGAACTCCTGCACCTGTCTCTGAAATGCCTGCAATGCGGTGACATAATGTTTGTAAGACATGTCTTCTGGGCCTTGTGTTGATGGGTCAATAAAGGTTCTTTATGGCATAGCCTTCTCATTGGGCTCAGGGGCCCCATTAATTTTTATTGGATCTTTAGGGAAATAATAACATGAAATCTAAGTGGGATATAAATACGACTGTATATTAAAAGCATTGGTACATGCAAAGGACTACAGGCATTGCAGGACATGCTCCTACATTTATTGAGGATGAAAAGCTTTCTTAAAGTCTAGGATTCACAATCACTGGAAAAAAAACTATCTACCCAGCTAACAGGGAATGTTCTCAGAACAAAGTTATCAAAACATTCTTGCAGTATCATTTGCAGAACTTTTTTAATCATATATATTTAAAATATTAAAAACTTTATTCTTAAGCTGCTAGTGGAATGTTTTGAAAATGTCACAGAATGTAAAAAAACGTTTGAAAAATGTTGTTATAACCAAGCAATTAACTTTCCTAGAACTTCAAAATAACATTTTTAACATTTTTGTTACTTAATGGAAATGTTAGAGAAATGTTCAACCCACAATTGTTAGCTGGGTAGCTCCACAGTGAACAAATGTGCTAAGAAAAACAAGATCTCTCACCAACTTTTGTTTCATATAATTGTCAATCATTAATGAAAATTATGCAAACTGTAAAAGATTATCACACTTGTGTTGAAGTGTATTATTATATTGAACTGCCACTGAATAAAAGCAGTGACACATACAAGGTCAACCCATTAACCCAGTCTCCAGAATGTGAATATGCAAATGACTGAATCATGTGACAGGCTGGTGAGAGATACTTGATCTGCTGTATACTGTTTCAGCAGGAGCTCAACTACATCTCAGACTACCTCAAACTTCTTCAGCTCCTCCTTAGCAACGGTGTACAGCACTCCAGCAGAGTTGGGCAGAGCTGCTGTCCTTTCAGACACCTTCAGCCAGTCTTCAAAACGAGAGTAATCATCTAGAAACTTCTGCCACAGTCTCCACGTCTCCTCAATCCTGAAAACACACACACACACGCACACACACACATACACACACGCCGTGTAAGTTTGCTGAGAAATATTTCAAAATGACAGCTGTTTAAAAGTTCATTGTGTTCTCAACTTTACTTGCATATGAAGAGCCAGCAGGCATGACACACAATCTCACACCTGTTCCACTGGTGGACCCACTTAACATTAACAATCCTAAACTTCCCATAACAACTCAAACGCAAGTGGATGAATATTGTTACATTTATGGAATTTTAACCATTACTTTTATATGTGTTGTCCTTTAACTTACACTGAGACAAATGTGTTCATTTTATTTTATCCACACTGTTGTTCCCTACTCTCTCTTTCTCTCTCTCTCTCTCTCTCACACACACACACACACACATTAGGTTTCTATGCTTTGTAGGTACTTTCCATAGACATAATTACTTTTACAAACTGTACAAACTGTATATTCTATCAACTAACCCTCACAAAAAACCTTTACATTTTCAGAAATAGTGTCATTTTGTTTGTTTCATAATCAATCAACAACAGAAAAACAACACCACGCATACACTCACTTAAGCCTTCTCTCCATGGCAACAGCACAGATGTTCCTCCAGCGACGGTCCAAGCCGCGTGTGGCCTGCTGGATGGATTCACACTCCGTCTCCGTGGCACAGGCGTCACAGTCGTGCAGCAACACCTCACACAGGTTCAACACTGACGCCACGCCTGTGCTGTGCTTCTCAATGTCTCTTTGCAGCTCCTGCACAGAGATGTTACACCTGCTTCAGCATTCTGACAGTATGAATATCACAGCATGCCTGTTTCAAGCCAATTAGGAAAAGTTTATGGTCATGAACAAATCAACTCCACAAGTATGCACTGGTACCCATTTTTACCATTTCCATATTGTTTTCATTAAATCTGAAAATTAAAATTTTGAGAATGTATTAACAAACTGTTACATTCTCTTGTGGTGTTTCGTTACTTTCTAGATTCAAAAACAAACTTAAAGTGCAACAAATGTAGTCTGATTCACAAGCAAACAAATGACTCTTATGAGCCAGGTCTTTAAATGAATACGAACCTTAACACACACAACAACACACTATGAATCAGACTGACCAAACCTTCACCGAATAAACTCAATGAATCTGTCAGAGAGATTAGTAAGTTAACATGTGATTCACTTCTTGTCTATTAGTCTTTCATATCTGACCTGAATTATTTAATTTGCATATATTGTATAAAATGAAGAGCAGTTACGTGAGGTCTGAACTGCAACATCAGGGTTCTGCTCTTATGAACGGTCACCGCAGCAGAGAGAGGCTGATATGTGCTGGGTGAGGTGTGCTGGGTAAAGTGAGGCTCACTGCTCAGTCAAACAGTAAGTGGGTCAG
Organism: Ambastaia sidthimunki; assembly: GCA_036877625.1. Lineage (NCBI taxonomy): Eukaryota > Metazoa > Chordata > Actinopteri > Cypriniformes > Botiidae > Ambastaia > Ambastaia sidthimunki. The sequence goes on from JAZGTK010000264.1 coordinate 26,627, forward strand.
TGGGTCAGTGACTGGGCCATATTAAGTCAAGTTCTTATTTTGTGTGAAGAACTGCCAACAAGGTTTTTACACACTTAATTCACTGAAATGTGTCGTAATCAACATATGACTTTACTACAGAACATTATGTGGCTGTAATGAATGTTCATGTCTTTTCTGCGTCTTACCTGCTGCTCGTTGAGTTTTCTCTGGATCTCATGGGAGTCGCAGGTCTCGTAGACGATGGGCCGTGAGAGTTCAGTCTCGATGTGAGCCAGCCAGGAGCGCAGACTGCTCATGTTCTTATCTAGCTGCTGCACGGCCACCAGAGTCTCCCTCAACTTCTTCACCCTACAGACCCCAAACAGACAGACAAAAACATTAGAACCCCAAAAAACAGAAAACGATGCAATATGAAGTGCAATATAAAAATTATTAACAATTCCTGTAATTAACTACAGTATATAAAGGACTGTGAAGTTAAATATTTTTATTTATAGACAAAGAGAGAGAGACAGAGAGAGACAGAGAGAGAGAGAGAGAGAGAGAGAGAGAGAGAGAGAGAGGCTTAGGTCTCTAAACACAACAGCTCAGAATATTTGAATGTATAGTGTAAAAGCCAATTATTAATTTTCTTGAAGATTTCTGCACCTATGCATATTTTGTACAGTATTACAACATTATTAGCAAACATAGCACTTTGTTTACAGTACAATTAGTTGGTAACACTAATATGTCACCTATACTGAATTTGAATACTTGATTTATTTCAAATAAAATGTGTATTGCAAACATGACATCATAAGCAGCAACAGATTGTAACCCACTGGTTATAACGCTTCCTTCAAATCCCTAAATGTGCCTAAAATACTGAATCGCATGTTTAAAGCAGAGCCACACACATACCTTTGCACTCACGCAAACCAGCATTGCATGTTTCCTACATCAGATCAGATACAGATCAATGAGCACTGATGCAGAATGAATGTATTAAACTTTGCTGTGTGCTGCAGGCACTTAGCAAAACACACATAGAGTTTAACCTGGTGAGATAAAGCCCTCATGTGAACGGTTCAGTGTGTCTGTGTTTCAAAAGCACAGCACATACCACACTCAAACTCGCTCTTCAGATACATTACGTTTTGGCTATTTCTCCATTTTAGTCTGAAAACTGTGATGTTTAAAGTAGCTGTATGGCTCTATAACACATTTGCACACCAAAAAAGCAACATAAAGCAGCTTAATTTAAAGACACATTTTACATTTTTTAACTTTGTAAACTACTAAACTACATTTCAGACATGCGGCCTGAGGATTTCAAAACATGCTACAAAAGTCCAAACAATACATGCTTGCACTGCATTACAAATGTGCAATATCTCAAACAGCAGAAAATGTGTAATATGTAAAGTGGGTAACTCCTCTCCTGCCTGTTAATGTCGCAGTCACATTCAGGCAGGTCTGAATCCTGCCCTGCCATATTATCAGTGCACATATCCAGCACCATCAGGCCAAATCTTCCAGATCAAGAGTCTCAGAAGAAAGAAAAACTTCCACCCTGTCCAATGTCCCCTTCACTTTCGTCTGAACAACAAAGTGCCCAGGCTTTCTCTAACCCCCTGCTTAAAGTGTGTGTGTGTGTGTGTGTGTGTGTGTGTGTGTGTGTAGTGCAGGCATGAGCAGCTGTGAGTGACAAATACCACCGTGGCTAAAATAAGATGACAGTCATTAGCACGTGCTGATCAGAGCACTGGAATGCAAGTGTGGGAAACAAATAAAGGTTTTAAAACAGAGTACAATAAAGAAAAAGCTCAAATAATCTCTATAGATTCAGGACTAAAATCTATAATCCAAATGTTTTTTTTTCTTTATAGGACAGTAGACATGAAAGTGCAGGAGAGTGAAGGAACCAGACTTAAAAACAGGTCTCCATGAGCTCACAGATATCAGAGTTTAGTGCAGGTTTCTGTAATCTTATAACACATTGTTTAAAAGTCCATTTACACCTGTATTTAGCGCTGACCACTCACGGAGAAAAATACAACAAAGAAAACTGATCTACACACTCACATGCAGGACTGCAGCTGTCTTACTGAGATCATGCACGAGAGAGAAAAAGAGAGAGAGACAGAGAGAGAATACAGGACACTCACACCCAGGCCACAATGAAATTAACACCACCCATGTGACTGGCTTTTAGTCATGACCGCAAGAAACTCGACTATACCGGTCATATCCAGAGACACTATGGTGTCATGTTTATGATCCTGGTGCAAAATAATTCCTTTCCACCCATGGCCTATTAGCACAGTTTCTATAACACACTTCAACATTTCAGTTCTTTATATATACAGATACCATTCCAAAAAACACATTTTTATATTGTAAAACCACTGACTACAAAAAAAAAATACTTACAGCACAGTAATACAATAGGGACATACACTGTTACACCACCATAGGAACATTTTCATCACATGAAATTTAGGTGGGAGACTCACCGAGCTTCTATAAGGTCAAGAAGATGTTGCCAGCGCTCATTGACTTTGCTGAGTTTGTATTGAATCTCTGCACCTTTACTTTCATGGCTGGCCTGAGCCAGTCTCTCCCCCATTTGCTCCAGTTGATCCTTGCTTTCTTTGGCCACTGAGATCTCTTCTTGATAGTCCTGGTAGAAAGAGATTCCAAACTTTAGTTGAAAAAGAATTGCAAAGATAAGCAAACTTCTGAATACAATTGTGACATATTTTGCAAGTTTTTGCAAGATTTTGATCTTAAATAGATTCATGATCAAAAGAATATCTTAATGTGATTAAATAGTCACTCAGTTTTTGGCGATTTCACAAGCATGTTTTCAATGTGATGTTTAATCTTTCGTTACGTTAGCATTACCTTCCTGAGTTTCTGGATCATCTCCTCAATGCTGATGTCTCCATTCTGGGAGACTTTGCTCTCCATGTGGGTGAGCCACTCACACAGTTCTTTGTTCTTCTCATTGAACACGGCCCATTCGTTCAGCCTCTCACTGACCTGCTGCCTGCGCAGACACAGCTGCAGACACAACAGCCATCAAATGATCAATCAATATTTTGTGTTCAGTGAGAAAGATTAGAGGTTGGTGAACAGAATGAAGATGGACGTCCACTTCCTTTCTTCCCATGTTCCTTGCTTATTAAAACACACACAGGGATTTTTTAGCATTAAGCTACCCAGACTATGCAAAGATGGACCCATTAAGAACTTTTGGTGAGTTTAGCATTATGACTGATAATTGAGATGCTAAATCTAAAACACAGACTAGTCAAATGTTGAATGGGTGTAACTTTCAATTATAATATCATGAAAACAGTTAAAAATGATCAAATGCATAATAAAGCTTCATTTAAGAAACTTTATCATGAAGTTTTTATTTTATTATTTAGCGCTATGGCAAAATTGTGTTATCCTTTCAAGTATATTAAATGTAAATCAACATTTTTTGCTACATTTATGCTCCTTTTTTATATTTATGCTCAAACAAACAAACAAAAATCTCATAATCTCTTAATCCAATGATATTAAAATATTTTCATTGCAAATAAAAGGTTTTTACAACTTAACATTAATACTATACTAAACTGATTAATCTTATGATTAAAACACTTTAATATTTTGAGCTAATTTACTGTTTTAAATCAGTACATGACCTCTTGGTTCTGTGAGCTTGTTTTCTATACTGCTGTCTTGTTCTCAGTGCTGCTGAATTCAGACAGTTGTGTGATTGTATTTGTGTATAGTGTGTGTTTACCTGGTGACAGGTCTCTTCCCACTGTCTCTGCAGTAGTGTCAGCCTCTCCTGTAGAACTGTGAGGTCACCAGCACTGAGACCACTGGAGAGAGACTCTCTCAGAATACACAGCCCGGCTACATCATCAGCCCAGCCTTCAACACTGCTCTCTAATTCCTGTCACACACACATACAAGACAGCATGTCTGTGAAACCAGCACATGGAATATTTACTGAAAACATTTCTTTGAAAATCAGCTGAAAATTATTTATTTTCAGCTTACTAGGAGAAAGTATTTTAACCAAGAAAAACACACTAAACTCTGAATTTAACTGCTAAGCAACACATCTGTGTTTGTTATATTGATTTCACTGCTAGCATTCCCAGTGAGCTACATGAGTTTGAATATATTGTTAATTGTGATTGACCATCAAAAAGTCATCAAGCAAAATACAATTTAGTTTACACTACTGAAAACGTATAACCTACCAAACCCCAGCAGCTCTACTGACGTGTATGGTTGTAAAATGTTTATTATAATGCAGCTCAACATCTATCCCTCTGGCAAAGTCATAGAAACTCTTTTGATAGTTCAGCTTATGGCTGTCTGGTCGCCTTCTACTACACTGCACACACCTCTCTAAAACATCATGCATTAAAAATCATCTCTCCTTTGCAGATAAAAAATTAATCAGACTCTACGGGGATCAAACTCACAGCCAGCACGCTACATGAAGCAAGCACGAGGAATGCAGTGGCAAGCAGACTGCAGTAATAAAAACAAAGCATAACTGACTGTCAAAGGCAAAATAAAAATTCAGATCAGATTTAACATAAAATAATCTGAAATTCTGTCCTCTCTTTAAAGCTCCAACACAACTGAGATAAAACATATGCAGATATAAGCCGCTGGACGGTCACAGGAAATAGATTTTGTGTGTATGTGTCTGTGTGTACCTTGCAGCGGATCTGTTCGGTGTGCAAGTCCTCATGGTGATCTGGTAAAGGCACGGAGAGCTTCTGCTTAAAGTCCCTCAGCTTCTCATGTGATGCAGCAATACCTTTCTCACACTGGTCCCAGACCTACACATACACACACAGAGAAAAATACTTAAATCATGGCAGAGAGAAAGAGAGAGAGACAGAGACAGAGAGAGGACATCCCTAATGCCACTCTGCAGATTCAGCCACATAGATACACATACACATAGTCAAGTACCTTCTATCATAACGTCCGAAAAAAAGGAATGTGGGAGAGATAGAAAGAGGCTGATGGAAAGAGAAGCCATTTTCTTTTGCAATCCAAAATTGTTGCTCTGGCTGCGTCAGTGCCCCTGCATGCTGCATCACAATGAAGAGACGACTGCTTGTCCCTACTGCCATGGGTCGGCAGCACAGAATTTCTTGGACTTTGCTCCTGCATTCTCTCTCCTACAGTGCTAAAGATATCTTGCTCGCCTTCATCTTACTAGGTGTTTCATCCTCTTGTTCTCTCTGTCAGCCCCCACAAATGCGCACACACACACACACACACACACACACACACACACACACACACACGCACACACAAACACACACACACACACACACACGCACGCACACACAAACACACAAACACACACACACACAAACACACAAACACACAAACACACACACACAAACACACACACACACACGCACGTAGTTGCTAGCTGGACAAGCTTGCTCTGTAAGATTAGTTGTAAAGTGTTTTCCACTCTAACTCTTCCTTTGCACAATGCACAATAAAGATTTCTTATTTATAGGTTTGCTGTTGCAGTTATATTAAATACTCTAGCATATATTATGGCAAATGCTCCAGATTTGCTAGAAATAGATGATGTGTTAACTGCTGGTGAAAAATCCCCTAATTTTATTAAACGCAAAAGAACACTAAACCATCTGAACTTAAAACTATAAATATAGACACATATGACGATTTCACCCATAATGCCACAGCAAGTAATTGAACAGAGATATCTATTTATACATAATCATACATAATGTCAATACCAAAGTACAGCAAAACAAGCCACCAAACAGTATAACGAACTACAACACCAAACTGTAGGAATCAACCAAACACCCAAATGTTTGGTACCAGTTGGAAATGGTTTTGGAAATGTAAATCTCTGAATTTCAAACAGCAACTATCTCATGCTACGAACTACTATTAATCAATTAGACATTAAAGTCAACAAGATGAACAGTGTGTAGACCCAGAAATGTGTTGGGAATGTTGGGAATTACAGCAAATAAATTACAGAACATAATATTACAGTAATAAAACAACATTACGGCAATAATACATCTATAAACAGCTTATAACAATGTAATAACAAACATCTGTTTACTCACCCTTAATAAAGACAGCAGTTCTTTCTTCCTCTCGTCGAGGCGGATGTTAGCTATCCTCCAGTGGTCCTGTGCATCAGTGAGGTCGGTGTGAAGCAAGGCCTCCGCTTTGGCATCTGCCCACAGGAGTAACTGTCTCCCAGCCTCCACTGTTAAGATATAGCTGCCCTGTTGTCTCTGAAGCACATGCTCCTTCAGCTGGGTGGAGAGATGGGCATGTGGTTTAGCAGCAGTTTGATGTTCAGTTTGCAGGTGGGGTTTTCTGCTTTGTCTCATTAAGCTGATGCATACAGTTTATTACAAGACAGGCATAAGAGTTGACATTTAAACCTGCAATCTTTTAATGATCAGCCTGACTCCTCAACTATTAGGCTAAATCTTGGAATGAAACAGACAAGATGTGTCCCAAATAATTTCAGATCATCAGAATGCCTGTATCCTGTTTCTGTATCCTGTAAAATTCTACTGTCTGTGGTGCAACATAACAGTATGTGGAATATTAATAATAACAATAAAAGCAATTAAAAAATGTTTTTTGGCTGATAATATATAAGAACATTAATATACATATTTGTTTTCCCAATTCACCTGCCTGGATTCTGTTTTGGACCCTAGATAACAGCCTTCTGAAGGAATATTTCTACTGATCCTTTTTAATAAATATATTTTGAATATATAACAACATCTTTACCTGTATGTGGTCTAACATTCCATGGATCTGCTGTAGCGCGACTGTTGGCCTCTGCTGCTCATCTTCTGGTTCTAGTGACATCTCCTGCAGCCAATGGCGTAGCTTCTCTATCAGCGCTGTGTATCGCTGCCATTGGCGAACCAGACTGTCAATAATCCCACGTCTCTGCTGGGCCCGCCTTACCACATCTTGCCACTGGCTCCTAAGCAGTGCCAGTTTCAGACCAAAGTCATCCCTGTCGGGTAAGTAACAAAAACAGTCATGACCTGAACTTTGAATGAAATAAAGGATTAAACAAACATTGTAGAGTAGGTTCTGGTATGTTACCTGTCTTCTACCTTTCCCTGATTTAGTAGCTGGTGTCCATCACGGATGATAGAGTGGAGAATCTGTTGTCGACTAAACATCTCTGTTTGGAACAACTGTCAACACAAAAAAAAGGTTTAGTAGAGTAGTTAGTAACAGCAGACGATTAGAGTTCAACCAGGGTTAAACTAGGACCCAATATTGCATATTTTGATTATTTTGTTAATACATCTTACAATCTTACAATGGAGCTGGTAATATATTAAAATAAAAATCACTGAATGCACTGAATTTTATAAAGATAAACATAATGCAGTTGTTGACCTATCTATATTACAGACAAAATTCCTCCAGTAATAAAGCACATTTTATAAATAAAGCCTTTTACAATTTAATACAGGGGTAAAACGGTTTTGAACGTGCATTAAAGCAAGCAAATGTGTTTTTTTTATTCCTGGCATACACAGCTCTTTAGATGTCATTTCTAGTCTGTTATTACCTCATGTTCTCTCTGCTGGTCTAACAGGCTCTGGTAGTTCCCAGAAATCTCAGCACCCAGCTTTTCCTCTGTTTGATTGAGGAAAGTCAACCAAGCATCACACTTTTCCAAGAAGGCCTGTCTTTGCAGTACTAGAGCTTGGAGTTTACTGTAAAAATATATACAGGCAGAAATTTGTACCGTAAATATATATAAAGTAGCTGAGTGTCTTAAAATAGAAGATATTTACAGTAACATTTACTAAAGATCAACAGATATCATGTATACTGTACCTGAATCTCTCTACTGTACGAGCAGAGTTAGAAGACCAGCTTCTGTTGAGGTTTTGTAGACGCTTGATATCATTATCATTAAGTGAAAGCTGATAACCTAACTCATTCAAGCGTTCCAGATCAGGAGAAAGACTGCTCAGCTTCAACATGTGGCTCTATAGACAAGCATACGCACAAGTCTATTCACAATGTACTGTTCAGAGGTGCTTGTAAAACACTGTTACAGGACAACAGAAAACACTTTTTACCTTAAGCTTTTCCATTTGTTCCTGAATAGTTGCTATATCTGAGGATCCGACTGGGTCTGGTTCCTTTAGAACCTTTTCAGCTTCTTCTGACCAGTGGCTCAGAGAATGTAACTCCTTACTAAACCTCTCATAGTCCTTCAAACCCACCTAGAGGAATTGAAAGAGAAAACAAAGTTTTCTTCCTTGAAATTTAATTAAATAGTAATTTGTGCATTTGACACCTACAAACAAACTAATTCAAAACCAGTAGTAGCAAAAGCTGTATAAAAGCTTAAGAAAAAGAGTAAAAAATGTTTAGTAATGTTCATTATTTAAAAATTGTGTCTGTGAAAGAAGGTAAATGTATGTGACAATTGGTACATTAAGATAAAATTTACTTTGAATGGTTTTACCTCTAGAAGAGAGTGCTGCCTTTGGAGGGTGTGGCTAACTGTTGCTAAGCGCTCTGTGAGTGACAGATGGTCTGTATGGAAGGTTGTCATGGCAGACGGGTCCACCTGCTGCCTCAGCTGCTGTGCAGACTTGTTCAGCTGCTGCAGGACAGACTCTGAGGATCTCTCAGCCTTCATTAATTCCTACAACAGTGCCAGGGAGACATTTGTACACTTTTACAAAAAAGAACTTGGCCCTCGGTATAGTGGTTCAACAACTACAAACAATTGTTTGTGAATTTTGTGTTAACTTAGCACACAAGCTAGTCAAATGATTGACAGCAGTATGCTAGTTTCTATATTTGTAATTCAGGGACTGTTTACAGATAAAAGCTTTCCAAACCCACCATGCACTTGTGCATCCAGAGCTTCACCTCCTGTTCTGTGACATCCCTGTGGGTGGCGCTCTTGAGTACATTTTCTAACTGTTGCTCTAGTTTCTGGATGTCTGTGTTGCTTTGAGTATGAAGAGCTTTATAATGATGCCACAGCTGTAGCAGGTTTTTACTGCTCCTCAGCTGATCTGAAATCTGCTCCAGCAGTGTGTTCCACCTGGAAGCAGGTCAGAAGATGATCAATGATTTCAGAGCTAGCGTTCTTAATCTATACATTAGGTATTATTGATCGTTTTCAGTAGTTAAAAATCACTACAGATTTCAGAATAGTTTAAAGCTCACCTGAGGTTGACATCACCAAGTGTTGTTTTTAGTGAATCGGTCACTGAGGGATGGCAGCCTTTCAAAAGCTGTTGAGTTATGGAACCAAACTTTCGTAAACTGTTCTCCTGTTTCTCCAGCTCATCTTGTAAACTCTGAAACACACATGAAGCCATACATGATGACAGCAGTTCTGTGTTCCACATAATGCTAGGAAAGACTGCTAAACTATAGTTTTACAAAAAACAAAAACCTCTTTGTACCTCAGTATTGGTCTTGCAACGCCAATATCATAGGTTCAAACTCAGAGAACATACATAATGCCAAATGCAAAAAATAAATTACCACTATGGATAATGTAATCTATTAAAAATTCCAAAAATGAGAAAAACCAGCACCTCAAGATTTTCCACTTGGACCTGCACAGCCTCTGGGGATGCGGTAAGGAGGTGCAGGTGAGAGATGGTGTAATGTACTTCCGTCTGGTAGCCCTGAATCTCCTCATACACTTGTTTATACAGTGTCCACTGCTCCAGTACTGACTGAAGACTGACTTTCTGCTGCCCGAGCTGCAAGGCCACATAATCATCAGCTGACCAACTAGCAAAGTCCTTACTCCACTGCTAGACCTTCAATACGTTATTATGACTGTTTACTCATTAACCATTTTAGAGATTTGTATGCTTAACCATCAGGCTAAAATGCAAAAGCTGCTGGTTTGTTTTAATGCTAAATGTGGATGTGGACATTGAGTAACAGTAGATATGCTATAAGTTTAAACTATGAGCATTGGTGACTATGAGAAAAAAATGCTTTACAGAAATGCATAACTTACCTTTTGATCCAGATTGGCCCAAGACTGTCTGAGTCCTTTTAGAGTCTCCATAATGACAGACCCGGTCTCACCTTTCTTCTCCTGGATGAGTAAGGATCCTTTCTCCTCAGCCTTCTCCAGATCCTTCTCTTTCTCCTTAACCAACACTTCCATTTCCTAACACACACAGACACTCAAGTAATTTCAGTATATTTGAACAACAAAGCACAGGAATTTGTAGAGTGCACTGTGTATTGTTGGGCTAAAAAGTATTGGTTTTGGAATATACCTGACAGTCCTTAAGAGCATTCTGAGCTGAGGAAACATCTTCAATCCTGTGTGTCTTCTTGAGTTTCTCTTCCTGTACACTGAACCAGGTCTTCAAGGTCTGGACCACATTTTCATACTCCAACCAATTTTCAAGAAGAACCTCTAAAACCTGAATCTATCCAACACAGAAGACACCAGTTTGAGACATGGTGTAAATAAACGTTTACATTAACATTTTAGAAAGAACTTTAGTTTTTTCACCCTTATGGCTGACCTTTTTTGCTACAAGTCCCTGTAATATCTGCCATCTGCGGTTCATGGTCCCAAGACGTTCAGCAAATTCTGTTTTGTCACTCCGTTTCCCTTCCACATCCTGACTACTGATCTGCAGAACCGACTGATTCACAAAGTCCACTGTCAACTGCTTGCAGGACAGGTCAATCTGAAAACCCTGTTTAGAGGACAATGAAAGGGTTAAATATAGATAAACAATACAAAGAACAAGCAAATACTTCATTCTGTGTCTGGAAAGCTATTAAAGGATGTTAAACCTTATTCTCTTACCTTGTATTTCTGTAGATACGTTTGCACAATCTCTGATCCCACTGCCCCCATGATCTTCTGCTGGTCTTCCTCGATAACATTCTCCATGAGGGATATCCAGCTCATTAGCTCAGTTATTGCATGACGGGATGGCAGTTTCTCCATCTGCAGCTGAGGGATACAGCATGAATTCTACTATTAGCACATGATGTTTTGATGTTTTCCATTATGATTCCAACAAAGTGCACATCTGATTGCAAAGTAACAAAAGCACCTTATCAACCCATTCAATCATCTACAGCCTGTTTATATCTGAACCTTTTGAGCTCTGAACTCAAGTGGAGGCATGCAGTCACTATACCTGGTGAAGCTTCTCCTGGACCACAGGAATGCGTGTGAGAAGATCAGCCCATTGCGTGTCCACCTGAGCCAAGTTTGCCCTGAGTGCTGCAGTGTCTACTTTTTTTAGGCGAAGGAGCAGGTTTCCCTGGCTCTGAACTGAGGATCGTAAAGATGATTTGGCATCCACCTCTTTAGAGAACTCCTGAATGTACATAAGGTAAGTAGAGTGTTTTGAAGAGAATTGTGAAAGTCAATGTTGGTTACATAGCCTGGCTAACAATAACATTGTTTAGAGCACTGAGGATCTTTAAGAAGGTTTTTACCAGAAAAGCATGAAGATGATCTCTGACAGTCTCTAGTTCTTGAGGTACCGTGACAGACTGAGCGCTCCAGAACTCTAGGCGGTTTAGTGCTGAACTCAGCCACTGGCTAAGCTCAGCTGACCCACTCTGATACCTAAAATAAAATATAAAGATAACAGGTGATGTCACTACAATGGACAGACAATGTTTTCCTGTTATTTTCAGAACATATAAGAAGTATATCTTTGTTTCTAAACAGGCAGTAGTGGTCAGATGTTGGGACCTGATCCAGTGTTTGAGGGTAGAGTCCAGACGGTGTAACTCTTTGTTGATTTTGGTGGTGGTGCTGAGCCAGTGGTCTCCCAGCTGAGTGAGCTGAGTCTCCAGCTCTGAGCAGGACACAAGTAAGAGCAGCCGCTTCCCATCCTCCAGCAACTTATACAATTGCTGCTGCCGCTCGGACAGACTGGCTTTCAGATGCTAGAATGAGTGTCACATCACATAACATCAGAAGGCAATGTAATTAGACTACTTATTCATAAGTGTCATTATTTCTCGCAGATTCAATCTTTTGTTTGATTTTCTATCCCACTGAACATTGTGCGATTATGGTACAATGTATGTGTGCAATGATTTGTGTGTAGTTGCTGTACCTGGTATAGCGTAATTCTATCATGCAGTCTGTCTTCAGTCTCCTCCACAAGGCCCACACTGGGGATGCTGCCTTCCACTGCCTCTAGTTGCCTGTATAGGGCCTGATGATCACCTACCAACCTGCTCCACCACTGGTGCCCAAAAACACAAAACAGACAACCAACTCTCAGTTAATAAATTATTAATTCATAATTAATTGATACTACAAACACTAAAAGAATGAACACACATACCTCCAAGATGCCTTCCAGCTCCACTCCTCGTTTGTGGGCCTGTTTAAGTACAGCCTGGGCTTGGGCTACAGTTTCCTCCAAGCTCTGAACCTCCCACTGCACCACCAACACACTGACCTGCGTGAAGAAGGCCTGCGTCAGCACGACATGTGTCTCCAGCCCCTGGAAAAACTCCTGTAGTCAAACATATTACATGAGTAAAAAAAGTTTCAGATCAAAAAAGGTGATAATGATGATAAAATTAGGGTGTTTTACCTTGTGCTTGTCTAGAAGGATTTGAACCTCAATCACTGAGCCCACTTTCATCTTCTGATCTGCTGCCATTTTGTCCTGGGCTGTGTCTACCAGACCTGTAAGGTCCTGCAGAGCTTTCTCATACTGAGCCTTTAGAACCAAAGTCTGGTTCAGCCCACTCCGCTTGGAGCCCAACATCTCCACCAGCTCTTCATAAGCATCCTTAGGAGCAGAACACAGGAACTGAGTTTAGTTGTATGGTCACATAAAAATTATGCCATGAAAGTGAAATCGAGAACTAGGATGAAGACCTGTAGTTTCAGAAGATCTTGAGTGCACAGCTGGTTGGGCTGCAATGTCTCTCCTCTGCTTCTTAACTCAGAAACCTTCTGCTCAAACTCTCTCAAACTGTCTTCTGCTTCTGCTAGAATCTGTGTAAAATAGAGACTTTAGGTATGGAATGTAAACAAACAACATTTTATTACAACCCAGCAAGATATGAATCTAACCTCCATCTGTTTGGAGGCAGGGCGATCTATAGCAGCATTCATTTTCTGTGAAAGTTGATATTTTGAGTCGCCAAGAACCGTAAGCAAGAGTCTCAGCTCAGTCTTAGAAAAACAAGGAGGGACAAAACATATGAAATAACAATTTTTTTTCAAGATACATATACCAGAATAATCATAAGCAATATCACAGCAGGCATACCTGAAAAGTATTCAGTTCTTGCAGCTTGTTTTTCATGTTGTCACATCGCTGCTCCAGCACTGAGTCCAGCAGCTTCAGTCTCCCCTCCAAACCATCTAACACTTCTATAACCAAAACATCTCCTTCACTTTCATCCCATAGACTCTCTTTTCCTCCAATCACCTCCTGACACCTGCTCACCTCCTCACTGACATTCTTTACCTCCTTACTCAAACCCTGAAGAGACAAGAAGTGACGAGAGGCCAAGTGAAAAAAAGAGATGTGAAATTAAGAGAACTGACGAGTGACTGACTGATTCGATAAGAGACAAAGTCAGATGTTTTATAATAAAAATGTCTCACCTCTAAATGACCCAGGTGAGTTTCTGAGTGATCAGATAGCAGCATTGGGCCGGATACAAGCTCATTTTCAGCATTGTCCAGCCAAAAGGAAGCTGATGACACAGCTTCATAGAGAACCCTCTCCAGAGCATGAACATGCTTACTGTTAGCACCCCCTATCTGTGGGGAGGGCATAAATGAAATAAATACCTCAAAATAAAACCTTAGCTGTAATTTAAATTTAATATCTCTACTCATAACAAACATGATGATCTGTACCCTAGGTTTGTTGCAGGATTGAAAAACCCCATCTGTACTGTTTAAGCCATTAGAAAGTCTAATATTAAATGCTGCTGTACCTGCAGGTCTTGGCTGAAGCCTTCAAATTGACTTCTGGGTGACAGGATGTCCTGTGTCAGTTGCTCCCCTCTGAAAACTCCACATGGACTGGACACTGGCCGGTACATCTAAGAGAACAGATAGTCTTTATTTATTTAGAGCGCAGGTTCAAGCTTCATGTTTTTGTGCTTTTGAACATTTTCACCTTTTTATTTGTGGGAAAAAAATTTGGGAGTAGGAGGGAAATTGTATCAAAACATAATCTTTTCTCTAACATTTCTAAAACAAAGCTGTAGTGTAATATGGAGGTTAATCACCGTGTTACACGTCACCTGCTCCATCGTGTTTAGTGACAGCTGTAGTTTGTTTTTGAGATCTTTGCTTAAGTTCTCCCATCTGACTCTAATCTGATCCTTCGTGCTCATGTTCTCATGACCACAGTGACCATCTTCCAGTTCAGAAAGATCTGCAGGAGAACTACAACATAAAAAAAAGCTCATTATGTTTAATTGAAATAATGTGAAAATAAATCCACAACAAATTGTTTTTAGGGACCATTTCCAGTCAAGCTGTAATTGTAATATTATGCCTAAAAGTGTAAACTATAATGGAATTGCATGCATTTAAGAGACACCCATATTTATGAAAAATACTAGCCAAAAATGTGCCTTAGCAAAGGCAAAAGTGCAGATTTTGAAACAAAAATCAGTAGAAATAACAGATGTGTTGGCAGGATGTACCTCCCCCCATTAGGTGTTGTTCTCTGTAAGAGAATCTCTTCTCCTTTACATGCTACATACTGCAGTAACTTCTTCTGTTCGCCAAGCTGCTCCTCTAACTCCTGCATCACATGTGAGAGCTGAAAACCTCAAATACCTCCAGATTAAATGCAAAGATTGTTAAATACACATGCAAGTATCTCAATTTTAGTTTTTTCTTCAAAGGCAATAGCAACAGCATGTAATTGTGTATGTAAATGCTAATTAAGTTAATGTTTTTGCGTGTTTTATTTTGATAGCAGTAGATAGTCTACCCTCTGTCTTTTCACTGTGTCTTGATGTTGCTGGTTGCGTGTGGATCGCGCCTGACTGAGCCAGTCCATCATATTGGGGCTCTGAGACAGAGACAAGTCTGATTCAACATCCTCCTGCTCTTGAAGTGACCCCTTAAAGAAATACCAGAGGTCAGTTAAAGACAAGCTCCTCACATCCTTTAGCAAATCATTTCCAATAATGAGAATAATCAATTACTATAGAATGTAATAAAGAGCAACTTCTAATCTATGAAATAGTTTAGAGCTGACAATAAATAGACAACCTTAGATTCACTATAGAAACGTCCATGACATTTCCATTTCAATGTATTTCATTTTCCTGACTCTTCTAAGCCTGGCTTCCATGTAAAGCCATGAATGTGAATTGGATATAAATTGTAAAGCTATGAAAGGCTGTTGTGTGTAAATGCACATCTGTAGTGTTTTGATATTGGGTCTTTATTTTCCTTTTTTATAAAGCAAATACTTTTAAACATGAATTAGCGTGAATCTGTTGGATCGGCAGAAGTGTGTTTTTACACAATGTTAGGAATGTGTTTTTACACAATGTCCTCAAACTATGAACCTAACCTACAATGAACCCTTTCTGAAAAACAAAAAACTTCCACAAACACCAACCATTAAACATCCTTTAAATTTAGATGAAAATAGCAGAGAGTGTCGGCTGGAGTGTCATGGAACATCTTTCTCAACAATAAACAGCGATTAGAGCTTTTTTGTACTGTTGTTCACAAAGCATTTACTGACGTTTCTGTGTTTTAGTGACTCCAGTGACCTCCAGTTGTTGGTTTTTACCGTCTTTTATTTAATTACAAACCATCAGGATCTGGACAGATCTTCTGTCATTGAATGTTCATGTTAGTTGGTTTGAGGGCTTGGAGATAGTGCCTTTCACCTGGATGTTGGTCTGTTTGTCTTGGAGGATTCGCTGCAGCTCCAGCAGGCTGGATTTAAGGCTGTGTAGTTTGTGAGAGAGCTGCTCAGCATCGCCCCGTGTACCGGCCTTCCCCTCCATCAGTAAACTCTCACTGTGTACTGACAGCTCAGACAGACAAAACACCTTCTGCTCGATCTCCAGCAACATGTTCTACAGAAACAAGAAGATTTGAAGACTAAAATGACTTCTGTTGATGTTGAAACATTTCGGTTACATATGATCTGAAAATATATTTACACATTTATTTACACATTTTATTCTACGCAACTTACATCAAACTATACATTTTATCAGAATAGCAGTATACCAGCTACAGGAAAGTTTTCTTTGTTTACAAGCTAAAGAAACAGAACTTGCTATGATTTTGTATGTTCTTATATATTAATAGTCTTCCCAACAAAAAACACATAACAAAAAACACACATAATAAATAAAGGTCTTGATTAGTGTTTACATTTAAAAATCTATTTAAATACTACAATTAATATACTAAAATGCTACATTAATGATACAAACGGCATAGACTGAAAAAACAAACAATAAAATTGTGATGGGGGTACCAAATATCAAGAAAAACGTACTGAAACATACTGAAAATTCTATACACAATAGATTTACTATTATATTGTGACAAATAGTAGCTGACTGTAAACCCTACATGCTAAGCAGAACAGAAGGTGTGAAAACAAATGTAGATGGGGCATGTGTGCGTGGGTGCAGTGACTGATAATCTTTTTAAGCTGCTTAGATTGGTCTTCAGACATCTAGATCTTTATCATACCACAGCAGACCACAAATATACAAATGCAAACTAGTTAACATATAAAATGCTGTACATGTTTGTAGAATAGCTGGAGCTCAACAGAGGTTAATAGTGGAGACAGACTGCAGTATTCAAGAGTGAGGAATGTGAAAACATTAACAGCCGTCAGCTGAGGGTCAGGGCCACCCTGGATTCTCACAAAGAGTCTAACTCTCAGGTTGAAGGTCAACATGATCCCAACAGGCCTCTAATCAAAACACAAAAGACACACACGTGTATGTTGTGTGTGTGTGTGTGTGTGTGTCTCCATGGCAGAATGCAGACATGCTCTGCTGGGTGTCCTAAGATGGCAATAAGAAACACTTAATCCTAATGACCAACAGAATGGAACAAAAGCCAACAGCTAAATAGATTTACTGTAGACTATTCTAGTGACAAACATAATAACCTACTAGAACCTGATTGGCTCTTACCT
The DNA here is from genome assembly GCA_036877625.1 of Ambastaia sidthimunki. Lineage (NCBI taxonomy): Eukaryota > Metazoa > Chordata > Actinopteri > Cypriniformes > Botiidae > Ambastaia > Ambastaia sidthimunki. The sequence continues at coordinate 43,837 of JAZGTK010000264.1, forward strand.
GGCAGTCAATCAGCTGTTCCTCCATGTCCATGTCCTGTGGGTGTGGCTGTAAAGTGGAGCTCAGTGTGGCACGTGTGCTCAGCAGCCAGTGGTCAAGCTCCTCTGCTTCACTATGGTAACGCTGCAGCGCTTGTTCCTGCCTCTGTTCCTCTAACTGCTCGCTCAACCGTTCCTACAGGACAGAAAAAAATCCTTTAAATAAACTTTACTTTTACAAACAAATGTCAAAACAATTGCTCAAAGGCTGAACCACAATCTTGTCATACAAAACTAAGTCAACCAGAAATTTGTATAGTATAACAAGCAAGCATAAGTAGGACAAACATGCTTTTAACATCTGTGTGGTATCTATGTGTTTTTACAACTATAAATAATTATTCATAATTCAACAGCATTTAAAAGGTTATAGAACTTATTAAAGACTTAATTTAAGAATCACCTTGTTTTACAGTGTCATCACAGGGTGTTTTTAAAAGCACAATTACTCATTAAAAACAAAAACAGTCAAAAGTATTGCCATTACTAAAATATAAATATGAAAACTAATGTACTGGCAGCATATTTTCCATTGTTGCTGTGTTCTCATTGTTTTAATTATGCTTTCTGGGAATTTGTTTAGGTGTGTCTGACATTTGGTGTATGATTTGCAATTGTGGTATTAGGGAGTAAGACAGACAATAAAGACTGACATAATTACTAAACCTTTAGATGCTGGATTCATAAAAACTTGCAATCAAATGCCTATTGTGATTTAAATAAAGGTCACAATTTTTCTAACACTTAAAGGATTGCTTCTTACCTCCAGAAGCTGGCGCTTGCCTGAGGCCTTCATGTGGATGGTGGCCATTCGCTCTCCCAGCACAGTGAGAGTGGACTGCAGGGCCAGCTGGTCTCCGGCATCTGCCTCCAAACTCTCCTCATCTAGCTGCAGCTCCTGAGAGAAGCAGGCCTGCAGTGCACTGATCTCATCCTGAAGCATGAGGATCTCATCCATCAGAGCCTGCAGAAACCCCAGAAACCAATTTACTATTTACTACACAAACAAAACTATTACAATATGACCCACACTACTATAGAATAAACACACGCTGATTTACAACAAGGGTGAACTAGGTTTGTGCCAACCACAGTGTGTGTACATTTTTGTTTAACACAATTAACAATTTGTTTGTGTCAACATTGCGTTTTGGTCACGGGTGGATGTCCAGTGTAATATATTAGTTAGTTGAGAACAACTGCTGTAGCTGTAAAAGTAATACTATTTTAAATAAAAAAACTAAGTATTGCTAATGGTAATTTTAAATGAAAAATGTACATCTGGCCCAATGCCAGCGACTGACGACAAACCTTGATAAGAGATTCATTTAGATGTAGTAGTAGGCTTGAGTTTTTATGTGATGTTGCTTTAGTGTGGACATCTTGCTTTATTTGTTGCCTTGTATCTCTCACCTGGTGGGTGGCCATCTGGCTCTCTGGGCTCTTGTTTGGCTCTAAGCCTTCATTTAGTGCTGTCTCAATGGACTCCATCTTTGTAGAGACAGACTGCAGGGTCTCCTGATAATGCTGCTGTCTCTCCAGAGCTTCATAAAGACTCTTCTGCTTCTCACTGATCTGCAAAGAGATACATGTGTTAACCTGCGTATTAAGGAAGTGGTTTAGATTTGGTAGCGTGAGATGTATGAAGATTTACCACATTCTTCAAGGTCTCCCATGAGCGCTGAAGGTCGTCCAGGTTAGCTGAGGCAGCTGACTCCATGGATGGATCATACAGCTCCTGTAGAGGAGCTCTGCTTAGAGGCGCTCGTCCTACACCCTACGAGAAACAGCAACTTTTATGACCTAGTGATCGTGTGTGCATACACGCTTGAATAATAAACCAAACCCTGCTAATCCTCTAAAAATGCAGCATAACCGTAGCTACGCTAATGTTTGTTTTGTGTCTGTGTATGCATGTTTCAGATTCCCAGCTAACAATGAATGCTCCTAGAACATTGGCTAACGTTCTCTAACAGTTCTCTCAAAGTTCAAAATTAAAAACACAGTTACATTAGTAGAAAATGTTTTAACTTAATACCAGATATTTCAAAGCGTAATTCTTACATCGTCAGTGGAACGTTTAAAAAATGTTACTGACAACGTTAAAAAAGTTTGAGTAATGTTCTTGTAACAAAGTAATAAGTTAATACAGTTTTTAAAAAAACTTTGAACACTCCTAAAACTTTCAAGATAACATTTTAAAGTTTTTGTTAAAGCAATGAAAAATGATAATGCAGTTAGTCTTGGGTTTGCCAGATGCTTATGCACATACAGGATCCATGCAGCCTAACCAAAATATCACTTCCGGAATCCCTTTGATTAACTTAAAGCTCAGCAGTCCACTGCAGTTTATTACACAAATGATGTATGTGAATTAGTGCTGGGGACTAACGTACATAAAAATATTGACATGACTAACTTAGTTTTAATTAGCTTTATTAGCAGTTATGATGGTAGTCCAGCTGTTTTCAAAACAGTGTAGTTAAACATTCTACACTGCTGTTTTGCACATAAAATTTGTAAGCATTGGGAAGTTTGTTTTAGTGAATTGTTTTATTTGAGTTGTTTATTTATATAAATAAAGTGCTGATTGCAAAAATAAATAATTACTCTACCCGAAATAACAATGTCAAAGTAGTTTGCGACTGTTTATTAGCGGCTTGTGGTGTATCAAACTTTAAATTATGAAAGTAGCATGTACAAGTAGCTTCCCCAACACTCATATGTACACAGATGTATGCTGAGCACAAGTGTACAAGTCCAGATGCCACACACATTCTCTACACAAACGGATCTCACGCTAAACTTCTGTGATTTCGGGGCAAATGTTTTTTGTGGCCGTGGGAACCCAGAGACTAACATTCCTATTCAAATCATTACAGGAGCAGAGGTGGCTGCAAGTAATTGATTGGTTAAGTTTAAAGTGGGTTAGGAGCTGATCTGGGATCAGTTTATTAATGGGATAAGGTGTAATAAGTTAGTGAGGAGTGGGATAGTGTAGTGGATACCTGAGAGGAGTCAGCGTTAGGCCCAGGTGAGGGGGATCTGCAGGCAGGTGGAGAGGACACCTCACTGTTGGTGCCCTCCTCACCAGACTCCTCTGTTACCGGGGAGAGAAGAGTATGACAACGGCCGGCTGTCATCTGACCATTTAACCAAAGAGAGAGAGACACAAAGAGTGAGAGAGAGACAATGAAACAAGGCAGAAGGTCCAGCACCAAGAGAAGATGTTAAAAAAAACTGATTACAGGAAACAAATAATAATAAAAAATAATAATAAAAACAAATTATAAATTATAATTGGTTGTTTGTTTCTAAATACACAACAATGCATCATTCAACGCTGCACACCTTTACCACAGTAACACAATTTAAGATTAGCACCACAAAAGCTCCAGAGAAGTATTTCAGAACCCAGGGTTAAAAACAGTGCTAACCTACTTTTTACAGTGTGAAGGGCTAAAAGTGGCCATACCCTGGTATTTAAACAGACCCAAGGTCTGAAAAGCCTTTTACTTCATATGAATCTCACAGGAAGCCATGAATCAGCCAGAAAAGCTGAACAAGGCCCCATGAAGTCCCCACTGCTGCACCACAGAATTACAGACAGACCACATTTGTTTGGAGCAGTCATGATTTAGTCATTTACAAAACTCTCGTCATGATAAAGGAATGAACCAGGTCAGGAAATGGGGCAGAGGATACACACACACACACTGTCATTATGAACTCAATGTAAAAATGTATGCATGGATCTTCTGGGCATGGGCAGAAGATAATTAGTTGTGGCTGCCTGAATAAACTGAAGTAATCTACACCCCAGGAGCTCTCAAGTATTAGGCTAAATATAGATCTAGCTACAATGACTCCTGAACTACTGTAATGAAACCCCCCCTTTCTCTGTAAGGCTGTAAGGACAGAAAGCTTGAATTCCATACTCAGCATGCTGGTGGTTAATGTGGAACCCGGTTCCTTATCTTGAGTCTTAAGCAGCCCTCACTGACACAACACATGGCAATCTGGTCCACCGTACGAGACCCCAAAACACGCTGAAGACAACTCACAAAACAATGCTGACAAAGTCAAAACAGACTAACACCCTTATCCTGTTTCCTTCACTGCCACAAACAACAGAAGGGACAGCCAATGCACAGTGGCACATAAGACCCTGGGGTAGAAACAAGAGAACCACAGGATCCTAGAGAGGAAGAGGATGGTGAAGAAAAGAAAATGAAAGAGCAAGCACATGTACACATCAATTAGCAGAAGCCTGGAAGATACTGCGAAGCTCCCATGCCGACCATCCAATGCCCCCGCCCCTCTCGTACCAAAGACCCTGGCATGTGTACATGTGTAAATCACTCACCATGACAACAGAGGGGTGTGTTGGTGGGTGTTTGGGCATCTCCTCCTCCTCATCCTCCAGTTCTTCCAGGCCATCAGAGAGGCCATCAACCTCACTGACCATCAGCAGCATTGTAGCGTGCTTGGCTTTCACAGTCAACATCTTACACTTAGAGTTCAGGGCTGAGATCTGCTCCTGGTAGCCTTTTATCTTCTGAGCCAGTTCCTGTCACAGTGACACATTATATGGTTACTCCACGGAGATCCATGCTGATAAGTTAAGTCCATGAAGCAAACATGCATATGTGCCTTAAATGAAGCCCCATAGATGAGAGGAAAATAGGCTTAATGCTTAAAGGTTAATGCAGAGAGCGGCACCGGCAAGCTGAGCTGAGAATTTTCTCTCTCTCTATCTGTTTGCAGCAGAAAAAAATTCACAGACGAGCAGCCGCTCAGTCAGAGGCATTTAGAGCTCTTGGCCAATCGGATTGCTTTGGGTGAAGGGTGACAAGCCAAGCCTCCAGGCAAAAGCAAACTTGATTGGCAGAGAGCTGAGCCAACCAGAGTGAGCAGGAGGGGCTTAAGGGAAGGAAGAAACCATAACAGCTAAATCACTCCCGCCCACAACCGGCCAACTCACACTCATCCACACAAAGGCCAGAAACAGGAAATGAGCTCACTGAGAGGGGCTTATTCCCCCTCCTGTTGCCTTAAATTTATTTCCTTCCCCACACTTCCTCCCTTTGCGCCAATCCCAAAGCGGTTTTCCTGAAAACAAAAGAACAGGGCGCAAGCAGAAGAATGAGAGGGGCTGGAGGAAGAGGGCTCGTGTTACAGATTTTGCTTGGCCCCTCCTCCTGTCCTCTCGCTCTCACTAACTGTCGTTCTTTCTCTCACATACATACAGAGATGGGCCGGTCTCTTATAATGAGGTCATATGGTATAAAGCTACAGCTGCAGTATTTTGCTCTGCAGAGGAAAATAACCCTGAATAATAAAGCCACAGCCCCAGCTGACCTAAACTCTGCTAATAAAAACACTGCTATTAGATTCAGTACAGTTTTTTTTTAATTGATGTGTCTAAACCGCACATTGCCTTTTTTTTAATGTGTCTGTGAATGTGTTTGTGTGTATATGTATAAAACAAAGGAGTGTAAGAGGAAGAAAAGAATTTGGTGTTAATAAGGACAACACACAGAGGTCAAAGATCCGAGCACTACCTTTAAACACCCTTTGAGAATATGCTTGGAATTTATGACCTGACTCATTCCTACTCAAGGTAGGTTGACTAGCAAAACTATGTGGTAAACTGTAGTTGTTTTAGTTAGGGAAACATATTTTACAATAGACCTCAAATGGCAATCCAACGTTGTACCAAAATAGCTTATTGTGCAAAATGCCTGTATGAAACATTTAAAATGTACTATTATATTATTTTATTTATTTAGAGTGATTTGTTAATATTATTATAAAAGCTTTTAAAAAAAATCAAGAAGCTTGATTGGACACACAACTTTTAATATCAACAACAACAAATACATGCGTATTAGCCATTGTTTTTGCACTGCTGCCCACAATCCTATCCGAACAGACCTGCAAGCCATTTATTGCAACCCACAATTTGGTCCAAGCATTTTGTATTTTATAATATATTTGTCAGAGTGTAATAAAGATGGATGTTCTAACCTCATGATGTTGTATCTGCGTTTGAAGCTCCTGTATGTTTCCTGTGGCAACAGGGCGATCCTGAATGACACGGTGTGCTTCTTCAATAAGTCTCTGAAGGTTCTTCACTTCCTGTTCGTACTGCTCATACTGCACCATGGCCTCCTGAGAGAACGTAATGAGAGATGCAAAATAAGCCATTAAAACCACAAGTGCCAAGCTGAGATGAATCCTGTAATCTCATGCTGTGGGTGTGATCTGAGGCCGTGCAGACTTGTTAGTGGGCCTTCATTCTACACTAGCATTTTATTTATTCCCTAAAGTGCATTTATAATGTTAATCAAGCTAATTTAGATTTAAAAGGGCAATTCCAGCTTTTTTCTCTAATCCTTAAAAATTAAACCCTTAAGCAGGCTGTTTTGGTTATGATCCTTTAAAGCTGCCATATTGGATTTCTGTGCCACAAACATCAAAGATGACTGTTTTAAAACAGGTTTCCCAAACATTGCTTCCTGTCTCCTATTGGTTGGATAAACAAAAAGCCCCGCCCCTATATTACATCTATGGTTAGCCAATGTTGTTGTATGGAGCTAGTCAAGATGGCATATTATGTTGGAATATGTATTTTAGCAAAAATAAAGAAAGATCTGCATATGCAAATAACGTCTGTTATGACTGGCTGACACATTTTCAAATGAAATAGACAGTGTGAGATTAGTCAGACTGATGGTAGTTATGATATAATAACAGTGGCAGGTTCTGAATAACCAGTTTTAGTAGTCAATTTCCATATGCATACTATTGAGCAGCATAGTTTCCATTAATGGGCTGGCAAAAATTGAGTTTTGCATTAGGTGTGTTAATGTAGTATATCAAACTGTATTATTTCAAAGAAGCTAGGAAACATTTTCTGTTACCCTTTCAATGTGTGTGTGTGTGTGTGTGTATATACCTGTAGTATATTGCATTGTTGAATGGTGTTGTGTTGGAGTTGACTGCTTTCTTGCTGCAGACTCTGTGCAGTTACACACAGGGGTAATGTTGCCATGACCTCCTCTGACAGCCGGAGGGCGCTCTGACACATCTGCATTTCCTGTACCTGTTGCTTCAGACCCTCCATCTCTGACAACAGGAGCTGAGGCACAAATATTCAGAATCGGTTTGTAGGGAAGTTCAACTCCAGTTTGTTTCAACAAACATTTTTTTGTATAAACCACATTTAAACCACATTCCTAGATGTGACATAATGTTAAGTTTTTTACAGATCTAAAAACTGTTGATATTAATATATGTAATTATTTTTAATTTTTAAATGAGTTAATTTTAGAAATAAGTTAAATTTTAGTTTATTTAATTAACAATTTGTATGAATTGCATAGCAACACCAATGCTAAAAGCTTAATAGTAAAATTTGCTTCATGTCATTTAATTGAAAACAGACTCAAATCACCAGCAGATCATTTCAGGGTGTTGCTTGCAAGAACTGCTATGACCGGATCATTGAGTCAGTGAGTAAAAACTGCTCTAACCCGATGAGATAAAGTGAACGAGGTGAGGAATGAGGAAATGTCACAGTTAGTAGCAGTGATGGTTCAGTTCACCTGTCTCTGAGTCAGCTGTTCCCTGAGGCTGAGGCGAGCCAGATCTGGAGAGGCCAGCGTCTCCTGAACTCTCTCTATAGACTGATGGAGGTTCTTCACACCACTCTCCAGCCTTCCCAGGTCCTAAACACACAGAGACAGGACCATTAGGCTAATGGCAATGACAACTTCTTCTAAAATGCTCTAAACTTAAATTCAATACAAAATTTGCAGATCAGTTGATATACAATGGGTATGTAAATGGCTCAGGTTGTTATTTGTTATTTTCAGACACATGGTCTAATGACAGAAGCATTAGCTCCCCCTTGTGTCTGTTGTGTCTCATTAGTAAAATCAGCCATTGGCTATGCTGCGTTCTAGACATTTAAAACGGCCTTTAAAATGTCAGTTGACCGCTAATGCAAACAATAAGCTTCCATAATTCCATAATTTATTGTTGTTTTTCTGTTGTCTCTGTCAAGCACCAATTTACCAGAACAAATTCCTTGTACATGTATACATACAGTACTTGGCAATAAACGTGATTCTGATTCTGATAAGACTGCTGGTTTAAACAAGCTGGGATTATTGAGATTAAAGCCCTACTAATGCACCACTTTTCCCCTGAGAAAGACAACATATGCTTAATGACAGGATAAAAGCACACACAGTATAAACAGCTCAGATGGGTCTACTGCATAAAGTGGTGCTTACAATTTAAAGCTTAAAAGGTTTTGGGATGGCCAAATCAATATAGCTTTATAGAGAACAGAGTGGAAATTAATAAAGTGTTTTGGGGAAAAAATCTATATTGCTGACTTTAGTTTTTCAATATCAAGCAATGACTAGAGAACAGTGAGCAACAAAATGGAAACATTCGGCCGGGCATTACTGAGAAATAAATCCAGACAGGGTGATTAGGACTCTGAAGCAAAGCACTATTACACCACTATTTACTCACTCAATAAATAAACAGATGTTAAATATTTTATTTAAAATAAAATGTGTTTATTATGTGAGATGACAGAGTGCAGATTAACATGGATGGTATAAAACTAGCAAAGCTGCACATCATTTCAGTTGTTTGAGACAAAATGTTAACAGCACAATAGATTCTATTTACACTATTGATTGTACTGTTTAAGACAAGACTATAAAATAATGTTAGGTTAAGCAGTGTGTGTAAAACAATTTAATAGACATAATGTATAATAAGGAATGATGCCGTTTTCCAAAGAGCCACTAGATGGCAATGTCTTTCTTAAATTATCAGCTTTGAACCGACTTAAATCTTATAGAACTGTTATTGCTGTGAATTTTGTGGATTTATTTCTGATTGTTGCTTATGGAGTGAATTATTTGACAAATTTTGCATAAAGTAAAATCAGTTTGGTGTTGTGTGTTGTCATGCATTACTTTGACTGCATCCTGTAGGGTCAGCAGTCTTGTTTTGGCTCTGTGTTGCAGCTCTTCTGCATGTCTGCTCAGCTCAGCCACCTGCTGGTGGAGAGCATCTGTCTGGACAACCTCTCCTGTCAGTCCCACCCTCTCCACCAGACCGTCAAACTCTCCCTGAAGGTCCTGCCACTCTTGCAACAAAGCCTGGAAGCCATATAACACAAGATTTTATTACAATCCCAATTTTAACAGAATGATGCAATGAGTAATCATGATCTAGTCTAAAGTGGGCGTGTCTGTCACCCACCTGATGAGTTCTGATTTGCTCCTGCATCTGAGAGGCTGGACTCCAAACAATGTTGACAGAGACCACAGCCTCTGCTTTCTCTGTCCAGTTCAGAGTTAATGTCAGCGTTTCATTAAATTCCTCAAAGTTTTTCTCTGCCTAAAATGGAAGAGAGGTCAAGCCATACATTGAGGAACCAGGAGACACAGGTAATTGAAAAAATGCTGAAGTTTGATGAAGTTTGGTTTTAATTTGTAAAAAAAAGTATATAACGATTATTATCAAATGCAAAAGCACTATTATAATACTGGTTTAGTTTCATTGAGAACATTGTCTTCTTATACCTCATCTATAATAGTGCATATGGTATTATACACAAAAGTTCACAAAAAATACATTATTTAAATATTTACTTATACTGCTGCCATACACAATACCTGCTTGCACACACCTGTAAATAAGTTTCATGTTTTTCTGTTTAAATTTTATTTGTTCATTAATATATAATACATATGCTCAAAGCTCCTGCATCCAAAACAAATTCTGTTTCTGTTTAAGTACACTTAGCTAATAAAGTTCCTCTGAAATGATTTAACATTTGGTGAGTTTGATACAAATGCTAAAGCTCTGACCTTCTGAAGGCTTGCAGTCCTTCCCTCTGCCAACCTGCTGGCCTGAGTGTGAAGCTTGTTCAGTTTACTGAGACTGAAGCTCAGCTGCTTGGCCAGCAGAGGGTTCTGCTCACCAAACTCCTGCACTGCAACATCTAGCTCAGACAGAGAACGACCGCACTCCTCCAGCTCCTCCAACAGAGTCTGGATCAAAAGAGAAAGAAATGAAGAAAACTGGCCAAAAGAACAACAAAGAAAGTTTGCTTTTGTTTGTGTTTTATTCATACTTCTGTCTCCTCTTTCGCCTCCTCAACATCCACAGCCTTCTGCTTGAGTTTCAGAGAAATGAGTCTGACTTTCTTTGAGATATCTTGAAGTCTGGAGGTAAAGTCTTTTTTAATATCTCTGCTGTGCTGGACCTCTCTTTCTCGTGTCTGCACCTGAGCACAGGAATAAGAAATAGGGATGCGATAAAGAAACCTGGACAGCGTAAATGAAGAAAATGTTTGAGTTTTCAGCTGTATAAATGAAGGTACCTGGTCTTCTGCTGAACCCAAAGCTAGTGTGACCTCTGCCAGCTGGGTGCTGATCTCAGAGGGAAGGGTAGCATGGAGGTCTCTGTATTTCATCTGCTGGTGGTCTGCAATCCTCTCCAGGGTCTGCCGATGAGACTGCATACTTCCATAAGCCGTCTAATGGAGACCACAAGATGAAGTACACACTTGAGACAACACAATATCTTTCAACACATATTTATACCATTTACCATCTATTTATAGGGGATATTTTTAAACAAATGCATTTTTACAAAAATAAATGGCTCAGAAATATTTAAACACAGGACATCTACATTAAACAGACACAATCATTCTTCATTGCCGATACTTTCAAATTAGTAAAACACCATCCATTATTTTGACTGGCTGGTATATGAGATTTATCACTAGCACTAATTGTATATCCACTGTAAGGTGCTCTGCAGTACCTCCAGCTCAGTGAACAGTGTATCCAGGTCTGCAGTGGGGCTCAGCAGCAGCCCCTGGGTGTCCTGGATCCAGCCCTTCAGCAGGTCCAACTCCCTCACCACCTCCTCTCTGTCCATCAGCTCCGTCTGCACCTGCTGCCTGCTGGCACACACCTGCTGCAACAGACTAAAAGAGAGAGAGTGGAGAATTCATGAAGATGTAAATGACACATTTAGAGTGGATGGTTGGTTGGGTGGATGTATAGATGATTGAATGTTTGGGTGGATGTTTGTATGGATGGATGTTTGTATGGATGGATGAGTAGAGGTTGGTTGGTTGGGTAGATGTCTGGAAGAGTGGATGGTTGGTTGGTTGGGTGGATGTATAAATTATTGAATGGTTGGTTTGGTGAGTGGATGTTTGTATGGATGAATGGATGAGTAGATTGTTGTTTTAGGTGGAAGAATGAATGGATTAGGTGGTACTCTAGCATGAATCAATGTATGTGTTGGTCTGCATTTATTTTTCATACTTCTCATATTTCTCCTGAATGTTCTGAATCTCCTGCAGACAAGGGATCTCTTGGTTATGGTGGGTGGGTGTGGGGTGAGGGTGGAGGAACAGGCTAAGCACATGGTGCTTGAGTAGGATCAAGGCGCTGCTCTCTCTCTCCACCTCTCTGCTGAAGGAGTCATGGTACTCCAGCAGGCTCTGCAGGGCTACCATGCTGGAGGCTTTTTCTACCATGCTGTCAGGAACACGGCTGTGGAGGTCTTCAGACACAGCTCGCATTTTCTCCAGCTAATCACATTAAAATACAAAATTAATGCAGTGTGATCCCAATTTTCCTCAATATTAAATGTGAACAGAGAGTAAGCGGTGAGGGTCACAAAATACAAATTAGAACAGCATGGGTGTACTGCAAGACATTAAAGAGCTCTTTATAATGAATAAATAACAAGCTCTCTGCTACATATAAATATTATCCACTCAACCTTATCCAGACTTATAGTACAGTACAAAGAAACAGCACAGATGTAGTTTGTGCTGCCAAAAATAAAGCAACATTTATTACAAAAGAACTGCTAACAATAAAATGTGCATCTGTTATCTAGCATTTATACACTCTGCTGAAAGACATGCTGACATCATTTCCTGTGAATGCAGCAAAGACTTATGGGAGACATGGTAAGTTGGCACCTTCTGTGTTGTGCTATTTTTGTAATGGATTGTCATTGCAAGCCATTACATCATTTTCAGGCCACTGCCTGTGTCTGAAGCCCTGGTCTGATCTCAGAATGAGGGTAAAGATTTATTCAGCTGGGGCATTCTGCATACAGAATACCTTGAATACTTTTTTTTTTCATCATCACTAGTGCTTTTGGCATCGAACACTACACTTTTTAAATAATTTGAGCAGAGAGATAGGAAAGAATTTTAACCTAATTTTACTGCATTACATATATTATACAATGTGCCTTTTATACAATGGGGCATCCTAATTTTATGTAATTTGCTTGTCTTGCATCTGATTTGCACAATTGTATTTGTCTGATAAAATGTCTGAAATGTGGAATCAATTAAAGAGAACTCATCACAATTTGCAGGTATTAGCTCTCATACCTTCTCCCTAATACATTTCCAGTTATGTGCTGAGACCTTTAGGAGTTTCTCCTGAGCTGTAGCAGCACTACACAGCCGAGTCCACCGAAGGGTCAGTGAACAAAGTGACTGAGAAACAGTGTTGTTTAAGTCTTGCTGATCAAACTGTGCTGCTTGTGCCTTTAATGCATTCAGTGTGTCTTCAAAACCTTGAACCTGTGACACAATGCCCTTTAGAAAAAACAAGATATAATAGGAGATATTTAGAAACATCTATACAACTATTAACATTAAAGTCACTGTATTAAGTGCTTAAGAATTTTCTGAAGCAAATGAAGAAATGATTTGTCAAAAACCTGGTATAAACAGAGTTTGTCTTCGGCCTCTTGAACAGAGTTTGCTTTGGCTGTCGTGAACTCTTCTATATTCTTTTCAACTTCACTCATCTGCTGGATAATTTCATCTATCTGCTTCTGGAAGGATCTCCACTGAGCTTTGCATCTAACAAAACATGTGTGTGACTTAGATGTGTACAGAATATAAACATCGGTGTATGTGAATCAGTACTAGAAATGGTTTTAGGTTCAGTAAATCATAACAATATTGGGCCCTGAGCACTTTATTTGTTTAAAACTTATGAAGTGTAAATCCAAAATCTTATTAGCATTACCGTTGTAAGCTGTCTTGATGGTGTTTTAGCTGCTCAAGAACCTCTGTGGTCTTGTGATAAGACTCTTCAAAATTTTGCTGGATTTGCTTCAGCACAGTGGGGCTCAAAAAGCCATTCATCAGAGGGATTAGAGCCTGCATTTCCTGCACCATGTTCTTCACAGTCTGTTCCTGGCCTGTCACATTTTCTAAGTCATTGAGACAGTTTGGAAGTTTCTCCAGGTTGGAATTGCTGGGGGTCTGCTCCAGTAGAGCACCAGCATCCTTAAACCACTGCTGGATACATTGTGATGAATGCTGGTATTTCTGAAGCAAGGACAGAATGGACTGCAACTCCCCCTGACAATAAATATTACAGACAGTCTGCCTTCTGCATTGCATTAAAATTCACCCAATATAGCCTAACTGAGAGGAATGAATAAACTCTTACCTGTCTGGTTTTGAAAGCTTGCTGAATGTCGACCTTCAGTTTAGGAATGTCTTTTAAGGTTGTTTCAAGTAGCTTGGGAATGGACTGTTGATTTTTGATGTACCTCTGTTTCTCTTCATTAGTTATTGCATCTAACACACTAAGTCTGGATTTCATTTCTTCTTGAAGTGCCAACAGTGAACTGATCTCCTCTTGCACAATCTCAATTTTTGCTTCTTCAAACATTAAAGGACCTTTTAGTTGATCGCTAAAATTCTTAAGCCAGTCTGTTAATGCTGTGATATCAGTTTGAAAATCCTTATTTTCCATTAAACATTTCTCACACTTTTCTATGTATGTATTAATCCTTTGCTTTAATGTAAGACGCTTTTCTTCCCTGATGATAACCTGAGTCTTAAGGGTCTCTGAGTCCAAGTGCTGTTTGAGGTCCTCTGTTTGAACTATGAGGCCTTCTGGATATGAACTTATTTCCTCAAGAACTTTCAATAGGTTGTATAGTGCAGATAATCTCTCCATGGCACCTGATTCGCCCTCTGAGTCAAGTTTGTCCAGCTGTTCCTTTAAAGTGGTCATGCTATTATCCATTTTTTCAATAATTGCTCTGTGGTCATCTAATAATTTTAATGTTTTTCCTAATTCTTTAGTTTTATTTTCTATCTGCTGGTTCAGTCTACTATGAAGGTCAACTAGCTGGTCAATGACATCAGGGGCATATGGCTGACCCATGCTAAGGAAATTCTGAGTTTTACCCCTAAGATCTTTTAATCTCTGAAAGAGATTTGCGAGACATTTCAGGAGATCTACATAATTGCTATGCAATCTTTTTCCCTCTTCGAGACTTTGAGTGGCTGATTGCCTCTCTAAAGCATCACACTTCTCCTGAAATTCTTCCAAAGCTTTCCGTGTACCATCAACAAGGGATTCAAATTCCCTACGCCCCAAAAGTATTTGTTGAATCCTATCACGCTTCTCTCTGATCAACAATAGCATGTCATTGTACTGTTGTGGAAGGCCATTGAGTTTCTCATCTAGGTAGCAGTAGTCCACTTCATTTAAGGTGGGAAGAATCTCCTGTCCTGCCCTTTGGACAATGAGCAGAAGGTTCTCATAATCTGAAGCATGATCCAGAAGCTGCTGGTACTTGGTCAAATTGTTCTGTAGGACCTCATCATTCCCGCTTAGATCAATAATTGGAAATGTGGCTACCTCAGCCTGTTTTAGCCATTCATAGATCCTGTCCAGGTCCACTTGAAAATACTTCCGGATGACTAGTGCTTTCTCCAGATGCTGTAGATGTTCTGTACTCCTCTTCAAGGAGCTTTCAAACACTACTTGTAATTCCTCCAGCTTCTGTAGGGTCTCATTCTTCTCTTCTTCCATTGCATCCTTCACTAGTTCTCGTCCCTGTTTCCAAAGTGATGTCAGCTCTACCTGATATGATCTTAGACTGCTTGTAAAATACTTACAAGAAGACACCTGTTCCTTCAGTACATTTGGTAAGAATGCCACATGATCACCAGCAATAGCTTTCTGCTCTTGCTTTTTGATCCATTCATTAGCCCTGTCAAGGGCTTGAAGAAACTGTGTCCGTTTTGTAAAAACTTTACTGAGGCTTTTACGATATTGGGCTGCCTTGGTTCCAAGAAATTCTACCTCTGCCTGAGCTTCCTGGACCAAGGTCTGCAGTTTCCTTCTCTCATTAAGACCTAGACAAGAGGACAGGCTGTTGGCATCATTCACGACCTCTGCCAGAAGCTTTTGCTTGGCCTCCAGCTCTTCACAAAAGCTCAAGTGATCAAACAGAAAGCTTTGGGCCAAATCTGGAGGAGGGCTGGTCTTAAGCACCTCAGAGAGGGATAGCTGCTGCAGCTCCACCCACTCTTGGGCCTCCCGCAAATGGTCCTCAATTTGACTAAGTTCTTCTAGGGCTTGGGTCGAATCTTGGATTTTCTGTCGGACAAGCGATTCCACCTGGGTCCAACGTTGCTCCAGGGAACCAACCTGCTTTTTAACCAGATCTCTGTCCTCCAAACTCAAACGAGGCAGGATCCAATGCCTATTATTTCTTAGGTCATCTAGCACACATCTCTGGTCCTGCAGGTCTGTGGACAACTTCTTTAAGCAATCCAGGCACTCAGATGTGCTCTCAATGTCTCCCCTGGAATAGAAGTACTAATTAGTTGATGACTGACAACAACATAAAAAACAACAACTATCAAGCATTATTATGTTCTACAGATATTGAAAGGGAATGTTGCATGCCTGGCCAACTGATCCCATTTTTTGGACAGCTGGTCAAACAACTCCTCCACCATACAAATGCAGTCATGATAGTCCCCGCTCCTCTGTAGATCCTCCTCTTTCTGCTCCAGCAGCTGTGCAGCTTGTCTGCCCAAATCCAGCCAAGCACAGCGCAGACGTTCATCCTCTGTACGCTCAGGGGACTCCTGACCAGTCGTTAGCCTATTAATGCTCTCTCTCAACTGGGTCAGCTCAACCTGCCTGGCCCGCATGTCCTGAATGAAGACCTTTGTGGCATGAAATATAAGGTGTTATTAATAAATGCTGACTGCCTTTATTTGATATCCTGCCAAATGGACATCTCTGAGTGATGCTCTGTGTTTCTGGCAGAAAGTGAGCTTTGAGGTAATTGAAGATTTCATTCATTCTATTGTTGACAATTCTCAACATATGTAGAGATGGTAATATCTGTTATTTTTCACACAATAAAGGGGTCTGCCTGGGCACTGTTATTACAGGCACTGACAAATCAGTTCTCACATTTATAATTACATCTAGACAAGTAATCTGGAGAATATTTATTAATGAATAAAGCTTCCTGCCAGGAAATGTAGCGGAGGGCAAAAGTCACAAGAGCTTTCAGCGACGTATAATAGACTGCTACTGACAAACTAATGTACAAGCACTGCACATGCAAAACACAAGTACATTGTCTTCATGCATTATTATATTTGCAGCAGAGATTCTGCAAAGTGTTATGATGTTATGTTATGAAAAAATATGTAATCATTAAGCTGCCTTCAAATGGCTGTCATTTGCTCGCAAAGCTGTTGCCTACCTGAGCCTGGTCCAGTTGGTTCTGGGCAACCTTTGGCTCAAGCTCAGCTGGCCTCCTCTGCATGCTCTGAAGGAGTTGTTCAGACTCAAGGAGACGACATTCAAGGTTGAAACGCAAGTCCTTGATCTCTTTCCAGCTGTCTGCTAGATCTTGAGAGTCCAACATCCTTTCCTCTATCTGTATTTAGGAGAAAAGGTATCTGTATATTTTCTGACCTAATGGGTTAATCTTGCAGTTTGGTATTCACCTAAAGGCAAGCCTTGTGTCCGAAATCACCCATTTTCATACATTTAGTATGTGCCAAATATTAAATATATTTGCATACAGTAAGATTACTTTGCATACAATTTGTAACTATTCCAAATGAGTTGAAAGAATAATTTTTTTTAAACAATGGTAAACATTTGCCTTTTAATGCATTTAGTATTAAGCTAAAGAGCAGACCGTAAGTCGCTCACCTGAAGTTTGACCTGCTGTATCTCAGCGGCCGTCTCTCGCACCTTCACATCTGACAGATCACAGGTGGAACAGACCAGCTGCAGGTATGTACCAGCCTGTTCCTGTAGAGTTCGATCCTGCTTCACCTAATAAGGCATTTAAGAACCCCAGTAGTCAGTAATACATGCAGTTACCTGGCTTTTCAATTGAGTCATTGTGAAATAAAGCTACTGCACATATACAAAGTAAAATAAAAGTGTAATGTATACCTGCGCTAGGGCCTCTTGTAGGCAGAGTGGTGCATGCACAGGAAGCTGCATCTTTTCCTGCACGTTTGAAAGCCACGTCTGACACTGCTGCAACGTGTTCCGCAGGCTGACGTGCTTCTGCAGTTCCCGATCTAAACTCTGATACACCTGTAGAAATAGAGACAGGATTCTTGGTTCAAGCCTTAAAATAAACACACTCCTGTAACTCAGTTGGTCATAGCACTACCAAGGTCATGGGTTTGACAGAAAATGATTAAATGTAAACACTGAATGCACTGTAAGCCTTTTCGGATAAAAGAATCTGCAAAATGCAAATTTAATTAGCCCAAAATTCAAACAATATCACTTAGCAGAGATAAAAACTGAGCCGACTCATGATATAACATTTTAACCACCTACTCCATTTCCTGTAAAAAAAAAATTACAGGGCATTTTACAGTAAGTACAGTAATAGCTGTTTAAAACACAATCACAGCATGACTCTGACATATTTGAGGGCAAGAGGACAGTGGGACACACCAGTTTAAAATAAAGCAAAGTCTATTTGACAGGCGTGAATGCTCTGGCATCTCTAATCCCGTAAGCAGGAAAGCTGACGCTGATTGACATTCTTAATTCAAAAGCCCCTGTAGGGGGGCCAACAACGACCGGCTTGCTTTGGAGGACAGAGAGTGTTGGCAGAGCACGTGCAGACTGTGGAACTCATTGACCAGATTGCCAGGTGGCAGGATTTACCGGGTGCCATTGTTCTGGCGAGGTTGCTGCAAGATGTTGGTAGGGGCTCTAAACTAGTAAATAGAGAGGGAGGGGTTTTATCAATGTCTGGGGTTATGTTGACTGATTTGGGCTTGATGGGCAAAATAAAACTGGCATGAGGAAGGGGGTGAGGTATTAATAGACTGGGTGATTTGCTCAAAGAGTCACTGAGCGGGCAATGCGTCAGATGGCAGGAAGTGGTTATCAGTTGCCATATTAGGGCCGCTTGTGATTAGGGTTCTTAGAGGAAAGCAGGTGGCAGCTTTTGGTGGGATACTGCAAGAGATATAGGAGAGGGGAAACAGAGGGGGTGGGGTTTGTGCTCACTTTCATTGCCATAGGCTTTAATGATTTGCTTTCACGGAGAAATGATTTCTTAGTGCCTCATGATGGTCTTTTTGTAATGACTCCGGCATGCGTGAGTCAAAATGTCAAGTGTGTTTCATTGCCAGGCTTTTCTGGTTTATTGACCACCTGGTGAAGGATGATCTAATCTGATTTAAGATACAAAACCATTGAGAGAATTTTGTCAACACTTCAATTGGTGCAGCTAGGAAGCAAGACGGGGTGGATTAAAATAATCAGTTTTGGCAGGGTGCAAATAAGTTGGCACACAGAGTTTGCTGGATCAGGCTTTTATGTGAGGCACAATACAAAGTGACACAGGCACATTAACTGTAAGTAACAAACACTAAAACTGTAAACACTTTTAATGATGTCACTTACACTTTTAATGATGTCACAGCAGTTTAAAAAGAATGTTTTCTACTAGTGTGCCATAATAGATGAGAAGAACATGGCTTTGTATGGGCCACATAAAGACACATTTTTGTCCATTGTGGGTTTATATTTTCTCATTTTTGTGGGTGCAAACAATGTAGGTCTGGTGATGGTGTGTTGGCAAGAGAACTCACACGCTGGGCAGTGCTGCAGATGGCAGAGTAGCTGTCTTTTGCTCCCTGCTGGTGATTCTGAATTTGCTGGCGAAGTCGAGCCTGGAGGCGCTCACTGCAGCCGGACAACAGCCCCTCTCCCTTCTCCTTCAGCGCAGCCAGACGCTCCTCAAAGCCCGCGATCTCCCCCATAATAGCCTGAAATGAGGCGACAATATGTGCAAACAAATTCATGTTGAATCTACATTACAAACCGCTTATCCAAAAGGAATTTTGTTTACTAATAGCTCTAAACATCCAAAAACAATAACAGAAAGTATTGATAAGAGAAGTTTGTTATTACATTCATTAAAACAATATTTAAAGATGCATGGCAATATTTAAAGATGCAATATTTAAAGATCTGTCACAATCTCTGTTTGAAACATAAAATTGCATGTTACTTTATGTACTTTTCTTTACGTATTAAATCAAATGAAGACCAAATTAAACTGACATTACACAAAATCTGACAGAAAGCTCATATTATAAATCATTATTATACGGTTACCTTTTCAAATTGAGGTAAGATAAGGAGACAGTTTTCAACACTGATCTGTCATGTTTCTTAGGCAACTTAGGCTACAGATTACTGCTTTAAAAAGGCCTAAACATGAGAGTAAATCACATTTTTATGTTGGGTAAACTGTGGATGGATGTCTGAACCAATCTGATGTCTGATTGGTTATTAGAGGGGTGTAGTTCTTCCATATAGCCTTGTGATTCGTCACCTTATGGGTGGCTAGCTGTTGAGTGACAGCTTCCAGATCACCGCTGGAGGATGGGTCAGGTGTCACCATCCTGCTGGACATCTGCAGTAGCCATCGCTCAATTTCCTGAAGATCTTTGTGGTACGCTTCCTGTTTTTTCACCTGGCCCTCCAGTCTTTGAACATGAGTCTTGAAAACATTTAAACCATTTAAATGATTAAGACATTTGTGAGCACTCAAACTAAAGCACCTATTATAAACTCAGAGCTAGAAATGGTCATGCACAGAAGCAGCTTTCCACAGCTGTGGGCATGTGATGGATTATTTGCAAAAGATTATTCACTTCACTGATTGCAGGGTTAGTGAACGCCATCTTTTAGGAAATAGCACATAAAACTGGCAAATTAATGTACAAAAGCTTAAAGGCACCTCCTCCCTGAAGTCCATTTATAATTTTTAGTTTAGTTTTAAATTATCATTAATCTTTTGTCTCACATTTAAAATTTAATAGGATGTTTTGGTACTGTACCTTTAATGTTTTTATTATATAATTTATGAGACTTTTATAGGATCTCTGTTATGATGACCATGTATTGCAGCTTAGTTTCTATAAATGTGCTTGGTGGACTGGGCAGGGGGCTTTGACGTGTAAACTTTAGTGTAAATCTACATAGTGGATCAAACTCTTTAGTTGAAGAGCAAGGCAAAATTTCCATTAAAAGGTTCCTTCAGACATTTGGCTTCAGTTAAAGTAGTTTGCAGTGGATTTGCGCTTACATGTGCTGAGCCACACAGCTCCTGGTAGTCTGTCTGTAATCTGGTCGTGTTCTCTGTGATGGAAGGCGAGTGGACGAGTGTCAACAGAGTTTCACCTTTCTCTAGAACGAAGCTCACAGCAGAGTCACGGGACAGCAGCGTTTGCTCCACAGCCTGGACATAACAGCACAACCAACTCAAAAATCACGAGAAACTTTTACTAAACATGCATTACATTTTAACAAAGCTGCTGACAGATTTAAAAGTGACACAACAGGGGAATCATGTATATTACCATATGTTTATGCACTTTAAGTTTTTTCTTATTTCTTTACAGTTTATTTCTTGTGTCAACTGTTTGTTCTCATTGTTTTGCAATAATGCAATAATTGTGCAGATATATAAAAGATATGCACTATAGATATACAAGTTTGCATGAACTTATACTGAACCATTGCATTTGTTAATCAGATGTGGCTATTGACTAATGCTGATTATTTTACGAAGGCCAAATACTGGAGGATTAATTAGCTTGCTCAATATATTAGTCACCGATAGTTTTTATAGTGGTTTCAGACTAGAAAACACTCCTACCTTGTACTTGGCCAGCTGAGCTTTTCTCTGGTAGAGTTCTGCCTTTGGTTCCGTGGAGCTGAGCTGAGCTCTAGTCTCTCTAAGCCACTGCATTTGGCTCTTGTAACGTTCTTGGAAATCTTTATAGAGCACAACGCTCCTTTCCATTGTCCCATGTTCCTCCTGTAGTGCCAGTATAAGCTCTTCAAGCTGCGATCGCTCCGTTTGTACTTCCCTCTCCAGTCTAGATGCTCCAGAGTCATCCAGGAAAGATACAGCCTGCTCTGAACGTTCCCTGAGCGTTTTGAGCAGGCTGTGACCGTGACCCATCTCCCCCTGTAGAGACTGTGGAGGTAAGAGAATATTATATTCTTTAAAAACTGTTGTTTTAAAACATAACATCATGAAAGAGAACAAGAAGAGAAGCAAACAAGAAAGAATCAATAAACTAATGAGCCAAAGGGAAGACATTCAGGTGTTCTCCAGTGTGCAACCATGACAGGTATTTCCTACTCCTGACAGCTTCTGATCTTCTCTATTCATGTAGGGCTTCAGGTTGTGAGTGTGTTTCTCTGAAGTGGACTTCTTTGAAGCCCGCTGGACTCTTGACACCTGTGCGCTGAGACCCGGCAAGGCCTCTGTCAAAGATATAACAGGAAGCCCTAATTACCCAGGCCTTAAATGGGGCCGGCGCAGCAGGGTTTCCCCGGCAACAAGCACACTCGGCCCCTCCTACCCTCTTCTGCTCTTTACCTTTAAGCAGGAAGCATCTCAATATGATATCAGCCTGTTGTCTGTACAAAGAGCGGCCCCCAGCTGTACAGCTGAATGTGGGGCTACTGCTGGGCTACTGACAGGGAAAGGAGACCTGATGTTTTAATGATGATTCCCACACACATATAGGGCAAATGAGAAGTTACTGATGCAGAACGATGTAGAAGCACAGATAATTGGGCCAAGAAATATGATATAATACGAATTGGAATGTCAAAGAAATGCATATCTAATTGGATGTTAATACTTCAGAAATATATGCGGCTAAACGGCTGATGTTTAATGAGTGTACAGTACTTTGCATGCGTGCATGTCTGGGTGTGTGGACCATGCTCTTACCATCTGTGCAGTGCCATTGATCCTACAACATGGATTCTACTATACAAGCCTGGGTCAAATGAGCAGTGCACATGGTTGTATATGTATTTGTGTGTATGCATGCATTCAGGTGTGTAAGGAGAGAGTGTGTATGTGGTGCTAAAGCTGTAAGGCATTGCATCAATTACACAGTCGGTGCCAGCAGGTTTCACAGACAGAGCGCTCCATCTCAGATCTCACAGTGGGGAAGTATGTGAAGTGTGTGTATGTGTGTGTGTGTGTGTCCACATAGAGAACAACTGCACTAAGGCTTTTTGGCTTTGTCTTCTTAGGGTTTTGATCAATATGTCTACACAAAGAGACTCGCACATGTGCATGCACACACACACACACACACACACACTGGATCTACAATCTCAAATATGGGCACAAAACGGTGCCAGGCCCGTAGAGAGTAATAGTCTGTAGTGTGTGTAATTTTGTCAGGCCAAATCAATAGATCTAAACAACAGGATACAGTTAATCTTTTTCTTTTACTGAGTACAAAAAAATAAAAGCATTTATCTATAGTTTCAGAATTTCAATATATGTCTAGATACATTTGTTTAGGCTGGATGAATCAATTAAGTGTGTCAATCATATATACCTAGCCTGTAGTCTGTTTATCAATAAAAAACAAATTCTAATTCCAATTAAATTGTCCTTCAAATTTCAATAAATACTTATGTGTGTTGGCTTCCAGTTAAAGTTTTTCGAAGTCTCTAGTTCATACGCATGTACTGAAAAGTTACAGTAATATAAGGTAATGTAGAACTATTCCATACCTCCAGCCTCTTCATCTTCTTTTCCATGGTAACGCGGTCAAGGGTTTCATTTTTTTCAGTCAAAATTTTGAAATTCTTCCTGGCGCCGCTCAGCCAATCAGAAAAGATCCTGAGAGCATTCTGAGCCTCTGTGATGCTCTCCATCTCTTTCTGGAGCTGTCTGAAGGTCTCCTGATTGACAGAGATACAATTGAAAATGCTTATTATTATGCTTACTTTTTTGCTTCATTTTGTTCTACATACCAGCATGCAGTGTTTCGATTGATTCAATGCTGCATTCTTGCAACCATTCGCAGCTAGGGGCTCGAGGCTATGTCATTTTGTCGCATTCTTCACTTAACATGTAGATCCCTCATGCGCATAACACCAATTAACGCTTTGCGATGTGCTGTGCTGGGCGAACACGTATCTGCAGACGTAATGGCTCTTTGCTTTAGTGCGTGTGGCGGCCTGTTGTTTTTTAGAATAATTATGGACTCTCTTTTGTGTCACAGTCAGGGTGTGTGTGCATGTTAGGGAAAAGAGGGCAGGAAGGAGAGGTGTGAGAGCAAGTGTTAAAAACAATTCCGCTGTTGCCATGAAACAGCAGTACAGACTGATGGGCAAGATTGGTTCGTACATTGTTTAATTACAAGCTTAGCTCTCAACATGGAAGAGATATTGATTTTCCACCATAGCTTTTATTTTTGTCCTCCTGGAGGGACAATCGGAATATACAAGATCCGGTTTACCATGTTGGACAGCCTCCAAAGTTTGTACAGATGAGGATTTAGACTCATCACTGTGTTTTGACAGCAAAGAGGGGGGTGAGTCAATGACACCAGGTTGTACTAAATGAAACAGCAATTGCAATGCACGGGGACAACAGCTTCAGAAATTTCAGAATTCTTAATTCTGGGTGAACTATTTCTTTAATGTGCAATAAAATGCCCACCTGCATCTGTAGTAGTAAAGCATGGTAGCGGGTGGTGAGCTGGGTAACCCTGGTACTGATCCGACCACTGACATGAGCATCCTCCACCACCTGCTGAGCAAGAGCACTGAAACCTTCCACCTCAGCTTGACGCTGAGCAGCCTCACCCTGCCATCGCTGACAGATACAATGACAGGAAAATGTTTTTTAAACATGCCTGCCATTTACTGTTCCAAAAAGAGAATCCAATTTAACAGTAGCATTTACCTTCAAATGCTGTAGTTGGGCCTCTTTTGCAGTGACATCAGAGCGACGATGGCTTCTCACCTTAACTTTGAGCTCCATGTCTACTAACCATTGGTCCAGGTTTTGGAAAAGACCCTCTAGTTTCTGAACCCTGGTGAGGTCCTGCTCTACCTGGACTTTGGTCTCCCCAAGCCGGTCTTGGTACCCCTGCCATTCTGTCTGTGCTGTTTCCAGGGCCCGATCCTCAATTTGAGGAGCACCCCATGGAATGATCCTTTCTCGACTTGCAAGAACTAAGCTGAGCAAGTTATGTCCGTTTGGACAATGAGACTGGAGAATCTGGAGATATTTTTAGAGAGAAAAATAAACTATTTTTCCTAGGTTCAGTAAAGATCAGGTAGTTTATAAAAAATATATATAAATATTATGCTTACCTGCAGTTCTTTTAAAGTATTTTCCAGAGAATTAACATCTGCATCCAGTGGTGAAAGAAGAGCCAGACTGCTCTGCTCCTGCTCCAGCCAGTCTTCAAACATGTGGAGTCCTCGCTGGTACTCTTGGTGGAGCAGAACCAATTCTTCTGCTTTACCGACACAAGCCTGAAACACCAGCATATTGTATTATATAAACTCATGGACTTTTTGTACAGCTCATTGTGGGACATTTGGTTGACTGCTTTATATTACTGTATGCTAAATATAAAAATGTAGATCAAGCATGATCTGAATACCTTGGCTTTATCTTTGATAGCTATATATCGCTCATTGAGTTTCTGAATCTCCTGTTGGGTGGCTGTATGTTCAGTCATGTTAGAACCCTTGGTGGCAATTGTCTGTAAGGGGCTAGAATGGCTAAGAACTTCCTCATAGAGGAGCTGTACAACAAAGAAAAACAAAGCAATTAAATAATATAACTTAGAATTTCCAATATATAAGACAATCCAGTTGCAACATATGAAACAATAAAAAGTTTTAGTTACCTTGGCTCGGCCCAGGTTAGCGGTCTTGTCTCTCATCTCAGCGTAATGTTTGTCAGAGTTTCCAAGACTCTTTTCCACTCTCTTCATCCAGCACTCAAACTGACTGACATCCTCCTGGTAACTAGTCCAGTGTGACAAGGCACCTCCCAGCTGGCTGTAAATGCATCACATAACCAAAATAACCCAGGGCATAATTTTCCAGCACTTCCACAAACACAACTGAAGAGCATATATTGTATATCTCAGCAAACATTGGGACAAAAGTATTCAAGTCTATGAGAGGATAAAAACACACAAAAACCTGTCTGACCTCTTGCATTGTATGGATGCTGACAAGAGTAAATCCCAAGAGTCTTTGAGGTCTTGGATCTGCTTGCGAACCACTGGTACACCCTCGGCTGAGGTGTTTCTCTGAACAGACTCGCCTCTTGTGATGAGCATCTTTAACTGAATTTCTCTCCCCTGGCAAGCAGTCAGTAGAGCCTGAAATCCATCAGAAATTCTGTTAAACCTTCAACAGGCACGCAAACTAACATATAGTTTATAGTACTGCAATACTGGCCATAGAGTCCTCAGTGTTAGTAGCAAATAAGTACCTCAAGTTGGCCCATTCTGGTGATGAGAACACTCTTGTCTGATGTGGGGGAACTGCAGGTCTTTAGTACCTGTTGGGACTCTGAAACCCAGTTCTGAAGTTCCTGCAAACCCTGTGAGAAAAGCTGATGTTCTCCCACCACTCGTTCTACCCTGGAAACCTTCTCCTGCAGGAGAATGCAGAACAGAGATTAGGACAAAAATACAAAACTGGAAAAATTAGGCCAGCTCTCTTTTCTCTTCTTCAGAATATGCTAATAACATAAATGCAAAGCATTTCTAAATCAGCTGTCTACACCAAACAACATAATACCAATACTGCATATATACAGGGAGTGCAGAATTATTAGGCAAATGAGTATTTTGACCACATCATCCTCTTTATGCATGTTGTCTTACTCCAAGCTGTATAGGCTCGAAAGCCTACTA
>JAZGTK010000264.1:70214-95055 GCA_036877625.1 Ambastaia sidthimunki
GCTTTCAATGCGAATGGCCTTTAAGAAAACAATTTATGTCACTCATATAGAATTAATGAGACCACCCTGCCCAACATATCAGCACAAATTATAATTGAACATCGAGTCTGTCTCTGTCCTTTTTTTGGAACCTATCTTGTGTTTTCCTGTGCTTCAGTCTGACCAGTGTAATAGAGTAT
The DNA here is from genome assembly GCA_036877625.1 of Ambastaia sidthimunki. Classification (NCBI taxonomy): domain Eukaryota; kingdom Metazoa; phylum Chordata; class Actinopteri; order Cypriniformes; family Botiidae; genus Ambastaia; species Ambastaia sidthimunki. The sequence continues at coordinate 70,394 of JAZGTK010000264.1, forward strand.
CCAGTGTATTATGTGGCAGTGTTAGTGCATGAGAGAAGGGCAGAGTGGAGGCAGGGCTGGGGCGGGCCCTGCACTCTGATTGGTTGAAGCTAAAAGAAGCAGTCACAGAGAGGGACGGATTAGCTGAGGTGGGGGAGGTGCTTTGCCTGCTCTGTACCTTTCAGCTGCAGATCAGAGCACAACGGCAAGCGATTAACACTGTTCACAAGCTCTGAGAGGTGGTAAAGATGGAATAGAGCAGCGAATGTGTCTGTGCACGAGACAGCAAAGCTGTTTAAGGATGCCCGGCACTCTTATCTTCTTCTAGAAGTGCTCCTGGGTAAGGACTCGATGCACTTCTCCTGTCTTTCTCTTTAAGGAATCTCTAATCCTTGGAGGCATGGACTACATATTATCCCAACCTTCCTGGGACTCTTTCTCTAAGATTTTGGAGCATCTTCTTTAAGCTTTTTTTTCTGTAGAATAAAGGATATCTGTGTCACGCACTGATTCTAACACCACTGAAGGGTTTCAATTCAGAGTTCCTGTGGTTTTCTCTGTCTCTTTGCGATCATGCACTAAAATCATCGATTCGTACATCGAGGGCACACCTGTCTCTCAAAATCACTTACTTGTGTGGATCTAAGCAGAACTCTGCAGCCGGGATTTTAAACACTTTGTCATTTGTCCAGCATTGGATATAGGGGGATTTCTGTGTACTTGCTTTCACATTGAACCTGCCTGCATAAGACAAGGTGAAAAGGGTGAGAACTTTTATCATATGTCTTACTTTGTGCGTGCTGTTTTGTTTTTTTATGATGTCGTCATAAAAGATAATTGCCATCTTTCTGTGTTGAGGATAATATGAGGAAAGCACTAATTTTTTCTGTATCACACTAAAGAAAAAACAACAGATGAATTCACTTTTATTAGATTTAATATACAAATCATTTTACATTATTCAGATATATTATCAAATTATATATGTTTATGTGAGTGTGTGTATATATGTACACACACACGTATATAGCTACATCATCTAAAACTAGTTAATACATTTCAGATCCTCATTAATTTAAAGAATAAATATTTTCTTTTACAGGGAATAAATCAGTAGTCACATCGCAGGACATTTAAAAATCATTAGTGAGGGCAACAACAAGGTGATTACAACAGTGAAAAACTGAATCTGACCACTTACAGTACCTACAGTATCTACTTTTTTTCTCGTACACTTTGATAATTTAAACATAAAGCTTTTATGTTCCCTCGTCTGTGCGTAACATAACACTGCACAATGAGTAGTACGCAGTTTTTTAACACAGAAGCACCCGTATATTTTCACAAATTTATTGAAGTGATGCGCTTGCCTTGTACGCACATAATAACTCACCTTTACAGCAACACCAGCCGCTTGTCACGTTTAAACTTTTTGTGTGTGCGAGTAAGGATGGCCGCGCTTTAACTGCTGCTTGTGAGCGTGAGACAAGGTTTGTGTGTGTGTGTACACTAGGAGAGCTGTGTAATGTGGTAGTCTCCTGATACTGAAAAGGTTACTGCTAATTAAACCACATTTCTCTCCACTGAAGCACAAATGTAGGGCTCCCTCTGTGCTTTTCCAACAGCTGTTAGTATCTTACCACTCTTCACCATCTCTCTCCGTACTATCACACATCTGCAGCTCAGCATTTAGTAATCTCACACTCTCAGCAGAGCAATGTCCCTGTTTCACTTCACACAAGCTGAGTAATCTTCAATCTGTGTGTGTGTGTGTGTGTGTGTGTGTGTGTGCATGCTTATGGACTCAGGGAGGGGTTTATGTGTGTTAAAGAAGTATGTGTATGTGCTCGGGGGAGTGATTGGGAGAAATTGTGTGTGTTACGAGTGGTTGTGTTTCTCTTCCCTTAGTGACGGTGAGCTTGAGGGGCACAAAGTCTATTAATTCAGCCTTGATTCAGGATGTGTTTGTATTTGAAATTCCACCTCATGTTTTAAAGCAAGCCTTGCATTCTACAGGTACAGCAAAACTTAATTTTTTTGCTCCACAAGGTCATTAAAATTACACTTAGTATGCAGTAAACAGAAAAATGTACAATATGCAAAGAAAAATATATGCATGGAACAATAGAAATATACAAAATTACATTAAATAGTAAAACACAGATACAATATGTGTGAAATAGAGTTGACAATGCAAAATATTAAATATTGTAATAATTAACTTTTACCTTATTTTGATGTTATTTTACAAATGTACACATTCTTCTATCTCACCCTGATATGAAAAGAAAGCAACAAGACATTGTTTTTGCTCTGTTTGTTTGAGAATTCTGATCAGTCAAATGTAGCATTTGTTTGTGGTTATTTGTTTTTTGACTATGGGTAGCTGAGTGGTTTGGGTAAACCTTTATTTTTGTAGTTTTGATGCAACACAAGTAGTGCAGAAATGACCTCACCTTTATGTTTTAAAGCCCAATAAACCATCTCACAATGCCATTATATATATGTCCGTTCAGCAGAGAAGCGACGCCCACTTGCACATATTTCTGAGCAAACCTTAAAAATGTACAAAGGATTGGTTCCTCAGAGTTTGACCAAAGCTTCTCTCCTCCTGTAACAATATTGACACATTTCTGTGGTATTGTGGGACAGTTACACCCATTTTACATTAAAAAAACATCTTCATTGCTTCCTAAAGCTGTTGACATCTTAGGTTGTGAACATGCTCTGGTTGTGATTGTGGAGGTAGTCACCAACTGTGTACATAGACATGGTTGAAGCTTGGCTTCAGGTGATAAGATACCCACTCTGTATCCTTCTGCACACACACGTGACAGATGGCCTTTCTTAAAAGACAGTGTATCTTTATCACCTTGTCCTGTGTATTATCAACTGCCTTACTTTTGAAAAATGAAACAGGCTGCATGATTATGGCAAAAGGACAGTTTGTTGATAGAGGGGGTATGTGGGTGTGAGAAAGTTTGAGTTAGTTGCAACGTCAAGAAATTGCATAAAGCCTGTATCAGCTAGCCACAAGTAACAATTTGTTGTTTTAAGAATCAACCGTTCAAAATTCCATACTGATTTACCACTTATTTAAATATGTTTAACATAGTATTTTTGCATAAAAAAATGAAGCTTTTTTTTTAGGACCATTGAGATTTTATGCACTGTGACATTATTTTATGAATGTTCAAGCAATTTTCCCTTTTACTCCAATTATCAGTATCTTACTGTAATGCAATTTTTTAAGCATGTATTACCGTTGTGTTTGTTGTACTGCACTTATTTTAGGCTAATTTTACAGCTGAAAAATTTTAAATGCCTATATTGCAAGGGGTTGTGGCTCAAAGGGGGATTGTGTTTTATTATCATGCAAATACTGTCACAATGCTAAAAACCAAGTCCTAATTGACTTAATTTTCTTCGTGCAAAAAGCAATTTCCTATTTCTTTTGATTTTGGCTTCAAATATAACCACATTTCTTCATAGGATTTATACACCGTAACTCAACTTCACGCCCCACCTCACCCACACAACACACACACATCTTATACACTGTTATGGCCTCGGTATGACTCATGACTCAAGAAGACTCATGTTGGTGGATGATTTAAAATCAATGGTCACGCACAATAAATGAAAATATCATATTCCCACCCTCACAGGTACACACAGAACTCTGTGACGTATCGCTCTTAATGGAAAACCTTGCCACAGGTCTCGTCACAAACACTAGAGGCCTCTCTTTCTTCTGAGATGAGTTATGCAATGCAAGACTCCACAATGCTGTTTTTAGCATTGAGGTCAGTTATTGCAGAAAAGGTTTAGGTGCTGTAACACACAATCCCACATTCATGTCTGTTGAATCACAAAAATAAAGACTGGAGGTGAATATCATGGATAGTTATACAAGACAGTGCAGAGAGATGAACTGAACCGGCCCTGAATAAGAATTGGTCTAACCACCCACGTCCTTCAGTGTATACGGGGAAACAAAGAGAACGTGTTAAAGACTGGAAGGTCAGCATCCACTCCACACGGCCAATAGTGTCCACAGTCCAGAAAAGCTGTTTTTAATTGATTTTCTACATTCCTATTGAATTAATGAAGCAATGAATGGTGTTTAGGTATGTGACATTTTTTGCATTTAGCAATTTCCATTTACATTAGTGCAATAGTGGCTTACAGCTCATATGTAGCATTACATTATATAAATCGTATACAATATATAAATCAACGTGTTTTTATGGGTGTCAACCCCATAATCTTGGTGTTGCAAGCACCATGCTCTGACAGTTACTGTTCTCACAGTCTTTTCTTTGGTTGTTTAACTATACGATAGTGTAGGCTGACAGAAAGTGATGGGGTGGATTGGGGTTGGAGCATATCAAATGTTTGGAACTGAACCACTATACACAAGGAAGGACTACAGTCCATGCGTGTCAAACACACATTTGCTACTGCCACACCCAGCTGTGAATCCATACCAATTTTCTTCTTGGAAGTTTAGATTGGGAAAAATGGCCTTGGATATTTTTTTGTTCCTGGTTGTGTCACAGTGTTGCACACAATGATGAAAAGGATTTTTCAGGATGAAAAATTTATATTTGCCTAAACATTAAAAATTTAACCATGAACTGCCTTTGTTTCCACACTGAACAAGACAACAACACGAAGCCGTTGACAGGAACCCTGTCAGAACATAATGTCTGATTTGGCTTTCATCTAACATTGATGCAAACTCATCTACACTTGATGTTCTACGCTGAAGACTGTTGTTGTGAAATCAAGGTTGTAGAAATGATACAAAATGTGTGATGCCATAGGAAAGAAAAATCACAGGTGAGATCTTTTTAATACAATTTTTTTCCTACACAGCAATGAGATTAAATGAACAGCAAATGAAAATTGTTCTCCTAATATTTCTTCTAATAAAAAAGGCCCAGAAAGAGAGTTTTAGAAAAGATCTCAATAATGTTACAAACCGAGTTCAGATTTGCCAAGTTTTGCCAATGAAAAGTCAAGATTACTGAAGATTTCAATATAAACTCAAATGTTTGAATTGACCTAACATTTAAATTGACCTGAATTTAAATTATTTTAGCCACAATTTACATTTTATTTTAACCACAATCTAAGCTCCCTGCTCTTTTAATGTATTTTAACATTTCCCTGATTTGTTTCTATTTCTATTTCCTCTAAGCTATTTCAGGAGAAACCTCTGAGACAAAGTTAATACATAATTGAAACTAATTTTTCAAATTTCTGGAGCCATGAAACCTTTGAAAAATAAAAAAGTTCCTCTGGGGTGACTTTTGTATCTTAAAACATAGACATGTTAGAAGATTTGAGTACATGTTGTATGAGGTCCGGCGTGAGACAAGAAGAGGCTAATATTTGTTGTTCCTAGTTAAGCTTAGCTAACCTGACAAAACAAGCAGCTAGTTTATTTTAGCAGCATAGGAACTTGAAAAATGACTTTGTAATCAGTCCACCGATAGACTGTAATCAGTCCACCGATCTTTTCACCCAAATAAAGCCAGCCAATTAGATTTTAACCTGCCATTTTTGGAAAATGTTTAATTTTTGTGGGCAGTGGTGTGCTTAAGCAAAACTAGCGTCCTGCATTCTCTCGTAAACCTCACACCAAAACACAATGGCTGGGAAACATTCTCCTTTGCTGTGCTTAACCTCTCAACAGTTGTTTTTCTTTTGTCATAAGGCGACAGAGGGAGACGAGGAGACGAGCGTTATGTTAAACAAAAGCCCTCCGTGACCTTTCTCATCAATCCCATCAACCGTCACTACCTCTTGTGACCCTGGGTCACAGAAAACAATGTGAAAATGAAAGGGCCTATGGCAAAGGTCATTGGCATATTATTAAAGTGTGGTTTGGTTTGAGGGCCAGAGGTCATTGTTAAGAAAACAAGGGTCTCTGCTATTACCTTTTTCTTTGACCATGTGAGGTTACAACCTGCTGTGGTGCCCCTTCAGATAAATGTGTTCAAGTAACACACACACTGAAGTTCAGATTCTGTATTCACATTCGCACCCCCTCTGGTTTAGACTCGTTTACACATATAAAGGCTCTGTCTGTTTTCATGAGGGCCGATAACAATCTTGCTCTGTTTGGCTACAAGTAGGAGGTGGTAAGCAATGTGCACCGTCAGCTGCCATAGGTGTAAACAGGCTAGTGGTTTTCAAACAGGTCTGGTTTTTCTGTTTGTATCTGTGAGAAGTTTTACATAGCACTTCAATTTAGCACAGAAATCTGCTGCCTACTTCATATTATTAGCTTGTATGTGAAGCATTTCCACTTCATTAAATGTTTAGCAAGAGAAATGTGTGTGATGAAGACCCCGGAGCTTTTGTTCCATCTGGGCACAATCACAGGTCTGCAATCGAAATGTTTCATCCCCCACAATGCACCAAATTGCTGCTATATTAAGTCACATTCATTGGTTTTCTCCACATGTGAAGAGAGATGAATGAGAATAGACAATATGGCTGTCCTGGGGGATGTGGAGCAGGGCCCGGCCCCTGCAGTGAACTCTCAAAGGATACCACGGAGGGTTATCTACAAACCTCAATACCCAAATCTCTTAGCACAGAGAGAGCTCCCATAAGTCTTTGAGAAAAACATTTGGTATGCCTATTGTAAAAGCAGATGCATGGTGCAATCTGATGTTACTGTTTCTTTTCGACCTTCATTGTGAATCTACACAAATAAATATGTCGGTTTTTTACAAATTGCTTTCAGGTTGTCTGCTCTTTTGGGTCTGTCATAGGATCATGTCCCGGTCTGATGGGTTGTTTGGAATGGCCGGTCTGTTACCCACAATCCCTTGTGGCATTTCACTTTCCAGCCTAACCTCAAACTCTATTTCTCTGCCACTTTTCCTGCCTGGAGACTATGTGACAGATCACACGGGGCCAAATCCCTGGAAGTGTGGGATTTACTGCTGACTAAGGACGTGGCTGACAGGCTGAGGGACTGAAGCACAGAAAGTATGGGCGAAAAAGGAAAGATATTGTTAAATATTCAGTGTGGTCAGTTGCTTTGCTGTCGCCACATTATTAGAGACTTGAAGAGCAGTGTGACCGTTGCATATTCTCTCGGATATGATGGTCTTGCAAGCATAATATTTATAAATAAATGTACAAAACATTTTACTTGCGCCGTGTTTTTGTTTTCATTATAATTATGGTTATAGATGCATTAGCAGTGCTTGCTTATTATTGGAACATTACCTGCTAATTCACAGTGTTGCTGTTTCCCCTTGAGAGGTGTAACGTGTTAAAAGATGTGCTGTTAGTTAAAGCCATGGCTTCTGTATGTATGAACTGTATTTACACCCTGTGCACAATTATTCAGAGTAGAGGAAACATTTACAGTGAATAGTGCAAAAAATAGTGTGTCTGTATCCAAATGGCCTGTTAGTATAACAATAGTATGTGAAACCTTTTCAATATATTCATTGGTCTATAATTTATTGTTGTTTTTCTGTTGTCTTAGTCAAGCATCAATCTATCAAGACAAATTCCTTGTACATGTATACATACAGTTCTTGGCAATAAACGTGATTCTGATAAACTAAACTACAATATAAAATGCAGTAATCATATATATTTTAAGCAGTAGCAAGCATGTTGGCATATTGACCTCATTACGTGCATGTTTAATTCAATGGTGGCATCCAGTGGCACCCCGTTATCAAATATGGTTTTTTACATTTCGTTTTATGCATAGATGTTTTTAGTTAGTCTAATCAAATAATGAGTCTAGAAGGACATGTTAAAAAGCCTTGCTTCTATTTCCTTGGTGAAGTAAGGTCAGGATTAGCATTGTGGAATATACTGTATGTCTCTGCAGTGCAGTCTGTTTTATACTGCATATTTTGGCATACGTAGCTATTTTCAGGGCTTTGTTCCAAAACCCAGTGGGCTGTCTACTGCCTAAATAGGCAGCTGCCTTATATGGCAGCATCCTAACTGAAATGGAACAAGTGACCCATTTGGAATGCTCTACATAGGCCGCAACACTATGCATTAACGTTTATGTATTTGGGAGACACTTTATTCCAATTTTACTGTACAGTGCATTTAAACTATAAATATGAGTAGGTGCCTTCCCTGGGAATCGAACCCATGAGCTTGGTGTTGCTAGCATCATGGTATTGCTAGTCTAATGGTGCATCAGCATATTCAAACAGCAATTACATAATTATTGGGCAAAATAGTATGTTTATTTCAATTGAACACTTTATCAGTTCAGAATTATATTTATCCTGCTTTATATGCTGTCTTGGACAGTTTTTTTCTCAAAGCTCATATCAATGCATTATGGGATTGCCTTCTCTCCAAACATGTACAATAATGTTGCCTCACATTTTGTCCAGAACAAGTCATCTTAGAAGGCAGAATATGTAATTAATGTATAATGCCCTAAAATGCTACATGTAGAGGTACTGAGGCCAGATAATACACCCAAGTCAACCTCTTAAAATTGATAGCAGGACGAGGGCATAATGTGTTATGTAGTGGTATGTGTCTGCTTGAAACACTATTTATTTCTTGTATTAATTTTCCATTTTGCCTACTGCTGTGGAAACAGTGCTGGAGGTGTGTTTTGGACAGAAGGGGAATGCACATTGTGGGTCTGTTCTGTAATGTGTGTGTGCTGTATCCTTGTGTTTTGTTAAATCTGTTAAATCTGTTTGGTTTCTGGTATTCCTTACTGCGTCAGAAATATGGACAATTTTATCTTTCTCCAGTGATCTTCCACCCACTTTTGTGAGCCTTAGTGCTCAGGGATTTTCATTTTTAACATCAGATTCATTCAAAAATTCCCTTGTCTTAAAGATTTTCTTTCATTTCAATCTGAGCAAGTTCATAAGCCAAACTGAGTGACAGTTACCTACATTATCTCATATTTGACAAATTTAATTTAAAACTACAAAGCAAATACTGACCTTTAGGTCCACAGAACCCCCCCCACCCTAGCTGTTACCATGACGACCGGTAGTTGAACGGGTGTGAAAATGTTGACCGTTTTAATGCCTTACCGGCGCAGTGAACTTTACTCAACCTCACAGAACTATGCAGCGATTTGAGCTTTAGCACTATGTCATAAACCTGCATCGACTGCAGACGTATGGTGAAGCCTTTTCATTTTTTTAATCCCTATGGGCCAAATCAATGTCTTTTGTTGCTGCTCCTTATCGGTTCGAGACAGAAGTCGGTCCTGCAGTGTTAAGACTTCGGAGGGGGTTTACAGCCCTGCCTATGGTCTGAACGGACACGAGTTGAGGGAAGCGCGCCATTAAAGCGGCGATAAACTCAATAATCTTACCATCAGCGTGCAGTATGGCCACAGGCTAAACAGACAGGCTGCATAATTAACTCTAAGCAGCTCTTATGACTGCATAGATCTCTTTAAATAGTGGAGCTAATGGACATTGGGTGCTGATCTGATTTGGCCAGTGAGACCTGATGGAATTGCACTGGGGAGGGATGTGGGGGGAGGTTAAAGGAAAATTTGAAAGAGGTAAGGGGAAGAAAAAGGCAGAAGGTGAAGGATAGAGAGCATTATGTTTTTTGCAGAATAAAAGTGACTAAAATGGCCAATATAAACCCTCATCGCTTGCATTTGGCTTTTTTTTTGGCACATAAAGACAGAAACAAACATTCATTACTGTGGCATTGTAACATCATTGCAAAGGGAGTCAAAGCTGAGAAGCACCAATTAGGTTTTATTACAGCTGATTTTCAAGTAATAAAGAAGGTTTTACAGAAGATTATAGAATACAGAAGGTTTTAAAGTAATCACAGATGAACTCTCAACCAGGCGAGATTCGCTAACATACCAAAAGTCAGATTTTTCAGTGTCAACTCAAACATTTCTCCTCAAATTCTTTCCAGATCAAATTATGTGGGCTATGTCATCCACATTAATGTTATACAGTGCTGTGAGGGTGTGAATATTATTGCCTATTTGGGGAACAAAATAGCTGCAAAGTTTCAAACAAAATGTAAAATTATTCATGAGGAATCAGAGTAAAGACACAATTAATTATTTAAATGTTTATATTTCCTTCAGTGAACACAGGTAACACCTTTTTATCACCCCGTGAAAAAGTAAATGCCCAGTATCTGGTTGGACAAAATTTACCAGCACTATAATCTGAAACAAGCCCTGTAGGTCTGTGTGAGGGAATTTCAGCTCATTTCTCTTTACAGAACTGATTTAAATCTGACAGATTGACTTTTGAACTGCTCTCTTTAGGTCCTGCCATATCATCTCATGTCAGGACTTTGACTAGACCACTCCAAAGCTATATTAGCTATATTTCAGCTATTCAGATGATTGTTTCTGTATGTCACTTCTCAGGCTCACACACAGTAGGAGAATTGTCTGATACATAACAGAATTCAAGCTTCTTTTGATGAAAATGAGTCATGCATTCAACTAACAGGAAACGTTCTTTGAAAGTTCTCCCAAAATCATCTAAAAATGTTCCTTCAGTAACATTTGTAGAACAGTTATTCCTAAGTTGTTATTGGAACATTTAAATAACGTTCTTATAACCAAGCAGTATTGTTAATATAACATTTAGTTCCTAAAACAAAGTAACATTTTTAAAAAAAGTACGTAATGAAAGCGTTACGGAAACATTCTTACAACCTAAAATTGTTAGCTGGGCAGGCCCCAAGGCAGCAGATCCTGATACCAATAACACTGCCATCACCATATTTTACAGCAACCCAAAAAACGAAACACTGTATACATTTTACACCGGATAGATTTACATTCGTTTCTTTTTTATTTATCTATCTACAGGCTATCACAGACCTTTTGGCTTCCAAAACTACTTCATTACAGATTCAATATTGGTAATTAGTGAATTTTTATTCAATTGATTATTTCAAAACTGTATTTTATTTATTTTAAATATTATTAAATATTATTTGAAACATTTTTTATAGAATGACATAAGCATTCTAGCACAAAACCTGTAATATTTAATGGGTATACATATATTTATGTAAGCTTTTAAATGTGTTTTTTTTATGGTTAAGATGTTGTTATATGAAGTTCTGACCCTTAACCATAGTCAGCACTGTGACCCACATCTTACCGCTTTTTGAAAATTGTTAATTATTTTATAAGCAATATGATACAAGACAATAAGCAATGTTTCCACCTAGTTCATTAGGCCTGCTGTAGGCTTGTTATGGCTGCAACAAAGCAACTGGCCATATTAGTATAGAATTCAGAGCTACATACTGTATGACATGTTCAGACGCATGACATGTTCATGTTCATTTCCTAATAACAGCAGCAAAACTTTGTGCTGGACAAAATGGCCGAAAACTGTTGTTTACACCTAAGCTCAGTTCCTCCTCCAGCGCTAGTGAGCTGCTCTGTCTTTTCATACCCCGTGGAATACATTCATGACAGGACTGCTGTAGATTGCTCTTCATTGAGTTTTGTCATGTATCGCATTAGCTCAGTGAGAAGATAAAGCCATGTAATGGTGCATAAAGCGATGCAGATACGTTCATTAACCCAAGGGTCGGTTCTGGAAGAGAACAGCCCATTATCTAATGATGGTATTGTTATACTTGAAGGCTGGGGCTGTCGTTTGTTGTTTAGCATTATTCACTGGCGCGTTTGTCTTTTTTCTTTCTTTGCACGTGTGTTTTTTTTTTCCTTTCTTGTTTTCTCTGAGCAATTTCCTTTTAGCACAGCTGTAAATAGCAGGGGCTAATTCAGAGAAGCATGAGGCGTGTTCACACGATGATATGTTGTAATTTCCCCATACTCTCTTAGACACACATTTCTATTTTGAAAATTCTAAAGCTCTGCTATAAATAAAAATGTATTAAGGATTCCTGGCTGTTTTCTGTGGTAGTATCCAAACTCTACATATAATTCATGCACTGTCGATAGTAAATGTAATTCATTAAATCCCAAAAAAGTATCAGTTGAAGAGTGTTATACACAACACCTAATATTTGTATTGATGGATTTGCTTATCAACATGCTTACGGCAAACTATTGAAATCATTTGATAGCCAGTTATGATGCTGCTTCAGAAATCAGTTCAATTCACGTTTACTTGTTTAGCATTTTTCACAACACATATTGTTTCAGATCTGCTGTACAAAAAAATGAATGTTGTACATTGTCAGACAGGTGTTTTGTTAGAGTGATTTTACATTTTTGCAAGTCTGAGGTGGTACAGATTATGCAGTTGGCAAATAAAGAATAATTAGCATAACTGCCATTCGTAAGCAAACAAACAAACAAACATGTTTTTTAAGAAGATTGTTTTGAACATGTTGTTACGTACTTCCTCAGTAACTGTTTTTTTTCCATTTTAAACCAAAAAGTAAGTACATTTAAACAATGTAAGTACAGTATATTTCTACAGTATATTTCAGTATATATCTACAGTTCACTTCCACCATCTTAGATTATCTTTTTGCTGAGCTCATTAAAATGCATTCTGGGATTGATCGCTTTCTTTAGAATATCATGCTGCCTGTGAGTGTGTCGATGATGCTTTAAAATGCTGTCTAGGTAAGTGACTCACTGGGGTTTGGAGCAGAGGTTATAGTCTCCAGTGATGAAAGAACCCAGGAGTTGCTGTAGTTCCTGGCTGTTTAGTTAGCTCACTCTCATTGGGGCAAGGCAGCCTATCTGATTAGAGTCTGTTTGCCTGACCTCCACCTCTCTAATGTATTCGAACAGTGAGGTGTCTTAAATTGAGAACGTGCTCTAGCATAACAGCATAATGTGGAGTGAAGCTGTGTGCCTACGCACAAACAAACCCACACACACATATGTGCTGTTTGATTATGAGATTAAGAGTTGCCTGAGTTTAAGGCCATGGCAACTCTTAGATTGACTCAATGGATTGGCAGCCATGGCAGGTCACTAACAGAATCAGGCCATTTGATTGGATGATTGACTGTTTTGTTGATACTGATGACTGATGAATTGTTTGACTGCAGAATTCTATTGTATCCATTAGAAGGGTCTAGAATGCAATGGATTTATAATGCACTTAGTTACTATGTAGGGGATAATGTATATCCACTCCACTCTGTGTGGGTCCTTATCATCCTGTCAGTGTTTATTTTGCGATACTCACCAACTGGATGTACATTATCCTGCTTATTGCACATCTGCTTGCAACATGAGTAAACAATTAGACATTAAATATTGATTTGAAATACATTATTTGTAACAAATTCAAACCTGGCAAGAGAAATAAGGCAGTGGAGTGATACATTACACATGTAAGTAGTACCGGTCAAGATGAGTCGTAGTACCCGGATGAGTGGTGTTATCAGATTTAGAGGTTATCGGAGATTGTTTCAGATGGCCTCGAAATGTTGCAACTGACCAATCAGAATCAAGTATTTGAGAGAGCCATAAAATAAATAGCTAAATAGTTAGTTAGTTTGTATGTGATAGCTATGTACAAGTCATTTGTTTGTTCTGAGCAGTGAAGCTGCCCACTGTTGTTAAGGGAAATCCTGCAGGTACTTCACATAGAGATAAGATAAGAGCTGTTTGACATCAGAAGATTTTCAATCCAGTCTTCCCCCACAGCTGCTCCCATCACTGCAGTCTTCACTCAGTTAAAAGTATTTATAAAAGCTTTTAATGCTGCTGTCAGTTAAGTATGAGTTGACAGTTTAACTTTATTAGACTCTTTATTAGTTTTTCACAGCTATTGGAAGATAGATACAGGACTTGACTTTGAGTTCCCGACTAATTCTAGAGTCACACCACTTAGTCAAACACTTACTGTGTGAACCACACCTTTGTCTTTCTCTCACACAGCCCCTCATTTTGGTCACCTCCACAGTCTTAAATACCCACTCCATGGAGCTTTTCCCTTAAGTTTTAATGACTTTTTTATTATGTCCCACTGTGGTCGGGTAATAACCCCTTATTAGACAATTTGGACACAAACTAAAGTGACAGCCCAGCAATTAAGAGCCAATATGACTTGAAATTACAGAAACCACTGCAGGCCCCTCAGCCTGCTACACACAATTTAACCTCCACAGACATCACAGTCCACAGACCTCCAACGCATACCTCCTTTAGTTCAGAGAGCAGAATTATCTGAAACAAGAATTTTGTAATTTTCAAATTCAGATCCCCATTCAGGTTGTGAGATTTAACAATGTAGAAGATTTATGGGCCTAAAGGTCTGTGGTCTTTTAACATACACACGGCCTTTAGTCTACTGTTTAATGTACTTTTCAAGTTAATAAATCAGATAATACATTAATTTGATGGTTAAAACATATTTTCAAAGGTGAATTGGCAGTACTACAATGTAGAATTCATTTGTTAAGTTTCTGATCATAAGACATACCTAGATGTGAGGTGTGTAATTTTTATGATAGTAAAATACTTTAATGATGTTAAAATACTTTCTCCCAGTTTAATAGGCAGAGACAGCAATTTGTAATATATGTAAACATGAGGTCATTGGTTTAAAACGTCCTGTTTGTTTAAGGGGTCCAACATGTCAACAATACTGCGCTGTCCCTTTATCAAAGTACTCTTAAAAGTCAGTTTATGGATGAGGGTTATCTGTGTAGGCTACAGGTATACAAGAATAGTTCAGTTTACCTGAAAAAGAAAGAAAACTGTCATTTTAATGACATACAATCTGGCAATTTTTGCATCATAAATGCCTAAATGGATTTAAGTAATTCACTATCAAATCCAATAAATGTAAATGTATTTTAATTCATTTTAATTCAAATAAAAAATATTTTGGCTGATCCAACTAATGCACATGCACACCAGAGAAAAGATAAAATGTTGATTGTCTTGTTTAACTTAAAGGAGTGACTTTGATTCCTACATTTGCCATATTAAATATTGCAATTTCATTTACCAGCAGTGACAACAACAATAGTAATAGTATGTAGCTGTTCCACACTCACTGTTGCAGGTAACGAGACATGCTGAAGTCTGCGTGTGTACACCAATCCCTGCAGACGCGCTGGCCCTGCTCCTCATACTACCTCTGGCCTGCACGCTAATGTTGCTTTCTCAGCAGGAGCTCTTACATCTGTGCTATTCCCAGTCCAACGGGCTCTTATTTTCGGTCGGGGGAAACAATATGCTAGCAATAATCTACATATAGAGAAACAGCGAGAGATAAAGCACATTTAATTTACAGCCAAACAAAAGTGTGAGACAGAGCCGCAGCCGAAACGACGGCTCCCGCAGAGCGCAGGCTCGGCTGTATCGACTCCAGATTTTGTTTACTCAATCAGCACATTGTGCTGCTGCTCACAGGCCTCGGTTCACTCTCTCCTGAACGATCCATCTCCTCCATTCAACCTCAATCAATACATATCAATGTTCTCACTTGTTAAGTTGCATCCCAATGAATTAAGTAACATTAAGGAAATTGTTTGCACCGGAAATGTTTATCTTACGGCATTTTTGTTCTTATGTCACAGGTTTTGGAGAGGTTGAGCACACGGCGTTCTTGCTAATCGCTCAGCCTGGGCACGTTTTCTCAGCGTCTTTGAAATTCCAGGAAATCTGGTGAGTTGATAGAGGTTTATTGTTGTAATTTGAAATATGAATATAAAAGACTCTTTACAAGATCTGTGTCAATGCTTCCTAATGCAAAGTGTCAAGCTGCAGGCGTTACCACTGCGCCGCATTGTGTGCAGGTCAAATGCTGGTCAAACTATTTCAGCTGAGATGTTGGAGGCTGACCCTGCGAACCACAGCCAGTAATTTCCTTACAATTTGCATGATGTATCATTATGTGCCCAGCGCATGCAAGAAAATGAGATTATAGAGAGACTGATCCAGTGTATCTAGACACATGGAGATATACAACCAATGTGTGTGTTTGTCTGTGTGTGTCTGTGTGTGTGTGTGTGTGTGTGTGTCTGTATGACTATAGAATTGTTATTTTATCTTGTGCAATTGGCACATAGTTGTCGCTCTCAGAACATACTCTTTCTGTCATGTCGCCTTTCACAAAAGTATGAATCATTTTGTGGCTTTTACTCATATTTGTTTGCTTAATGTGAGGAATATTACACATTTTTATCATCACAAAGACTTGAATAAGAAACTAGATTGTAGAATGTAGAATCTGTTAATTACCTCATGTTTTCTAAATTTATTTTTGTTCAATCTTCCCTTTGCTTTTACTATTTTTAATGCATATACATCCTGCTTCCTTGCTATCCTTCCTTGATGCTATGTCCAGTGCTTTTCGTCTGAAGGTCAAAGCAGGAGCATCATCACATTTGTGTTGAGACGTGCACTGAAGCTTGTAAAAGAGCCTTAACTCACCCTCCCAAAAAATGAAGGAGAAAAGCTGTACAGTGTCACTACAGTAAATGTTCAACAGAGCCATGCTTTACTTGTTCGGAATCAACCTAGAAATCTTCCTTCCTTAAGTGGTTGTCAGGGAAACAAATCACTGGAATGCTAAAGGTCCAAACAACACGCTTAAATGTTATGTTTTTTGCATCTAAAGGGCACATATTCACACTTACATACTATTATGTTTGCAAACAAACAATGCCTAGCATTTGCAACTGGCACATTTAAGAGAGTGCATTAGCTGAGCTCATGAAATATTGATTGGTGCACATTATTTAGTTTTATCTGCGGTAATGATTTTGGGTGCTCAGCCATCAAACTTCACAGAGGACTCTGTAGCGGCGTTCCAGGTTTCTTGATTGAAGTTCAAGTTACATCCGCTTTCAGGAAGTGGATTCGAAATGTTCCGATGGATAATGTTAAGTGCTGATGTATATTCTCAGATGCTGACTGTTTTATTGGCATGCAGGGCTGATTCTCTTCATGCTAAAACATGACTGCTGGTGGATGCTAGAGTATGTGTAGGCAGGTTGCCGTGAGAATTAGCTTGTGCGGAGGTTGCGGAGACCAGAAGCCATGGACCTCCCTTTGCTTGGGATGAGATAAAAGGTTCCAGGTAGGGCTCTCTGCTGTGTGAACCCTGCTGATAAAGGCAGCTTAGACCTGCATGCATTTTCATGATGGTCCAGGTCGGGTTATGTGGTATTGGAACAACCTCTGAGCAATAAAAAATTCCTATGGGAACCAGCAAGACTTTTAAGAAATGACGTCTTGCTGGGGGAAAAGATAGATCATGCTGTTTAGCAATAAAACTTAGCTGGTAAAGCCAGTGGATCAGCATGATCTTTTTGTTGAAACTAGTTCTTGTCTAGAAGTCTTGCTGGTTCCCAGAATAAAATGTTATTGCTCAGAGCCTCCTCTTTTGTAGTTTAGGAGATATGGAGTTCTCAGAAATGCTGCATTTAAGTATCAACATTATCACAGAAATAGATAGTATAGTAATAGAAATAGACATATAGTAAGGGTATAGAGCTGTACATTTATGTGGATGGCATAGCTCAGATCCCTAGGTCCTAAAAGAATGTGCAAGTTCATACTGAATTGCCTGATTGTATGATTGCAGAGTTTTAGGGCTTGGTAAATGTGAGCAAATGTGAGTTTGTGGTTATGCTGCTGAGCTGTTCTCTGAAACTCTAGAGAAGACATGAAAGATCTTCCTTCAGGAGGTCAGTTTGAGAAGCAAAGGTCTCTGCTCTGTTTGTTCTCTATTTCATTACCTTGCTTTATTTACAGATATTCAAAAGATCTCATATGCAAGTTTTTTTACCCTTCTGGTTAAGCTTGTTAGAAGACCTTGTGACACCAGCACACCGGCATCCCATGGTACTGTGGGTCAGTCTAGCTTTTGTGTGTCTAGCTCACAAAAGCATGTACAAACTCTTTCAAATCCTCCCACACAGCATTCAAATCCAGGCTGACCTTCGCCTGCTGTAACCTTTCACCTCTCACCTGCGAGTCACCAAGGCCCTCTTGCTCTCCCACGAGGCTTACTGCACATGTTGTAAAGGCAGTTCATGAAATCAACTGTACTTCACCCAATAAATCATGTTCACATTCAAAACCTTAAGGGTTTAGAACAGGATACAGAGTTTTAGGGCGTTTTATAGTCAATTCTAGATCTTAAAGGATCTTTTATCCCAGCCTCCTGTTGGTACACCCAGTGTTAATACCTGATGGTGTTCTCTTTCATAAATGATTGGATTGCTTAGGCCTTTGGCGGCACAACTTGGATGAGCGTGGCAGATGGAAGCTGTAAAGAGTGTCCCAGAGCCATGCTGGTGTGGAGCGGAGCTGTCTTTGACAGAATGAGAGATTGCTGTAGCTAGTTCAGATGAGCCTAGTGGAGATCACTTTGTTTTGAAGGGCGGTGAAGAGGAGGGGAACACTGTGATTCATGCTACCCTAATGGAAAGCTCTCAGTGCCCCAGAGTACACACTTCAGTACAACACACTCTAGCTTTACTTCCACAGAAAAGAAAAGACCCTTCCTCGTCCCCTTTTAGTGGAATATAGAAATATGAAGTAAAAGGTGCCAGGTTCATCAGTATTGGCCAGTCTTTGGTCGCCCCATTAACCCTGCCCTTAAAGCTGTGGTTGCCCACAGGGCTTTGGCCAAGGCGCTTGCTGTCATCCTTCATCATAATCTGATGAAATTTAAGAAAGCACAGGGACACCACTGACCTGAGATGCATCTCTGATCAAATCAAAGGGAGTTCAGACAGGAAGGTCTTTTGCCTTAAGTGCCTTTGGTTTAAAAGAGAAAACCGAGTGCAGCAGAGGTTTTTGTAGCAATGTCGGGTCAATTTACAGGTTTTAGTTGTGCCTAGTTTCACTGTGTCTCTGTGAAAATTGTGTTTCCTCCTCCTCCTTACACACAATGGAAGAACATGTTCTGACATATGTTTTGTCCAAGTGTTTTCACACTCGAGTTGTTTCATGTCTGAGAGTGGTTCACAAGAATTGTGACTTACTTGAAAACTTTCTAAACAAATGCTGACCTCTCAGCTCAGACCATCTCTGAAGACATTCTATACACAATTAGAATTCCCTTTAGGGCAAGTCATTTCACTCTACAGCTATCTTGGTCTTTTTGGCAGCCAAGGACAACTTAAAGCAATAAAAACTGGTTTGATTTTTTACAAGATTCATTTAGTCAACTTAAAAGCGAAAGGAGTTTGTGGTGTAAGGTGATAAGTAAAAACAAAAAACCCTCTCACTGCTTTACTACTGCTTTGGTCTTTCGGATGTATAATATATATAGGTATTATTTTCCATTAGAAAACATATCACACCTAAACTGTTTAATAATGTATCCTGCAGCACAAAATGGCATCCAAAAAGCTTTCATGTCTCACTGACTCCTGTGAGAGCCAATAAAATCCTTCAATGTCTGAGTGGAAATGTGTTTGTGTGTGTGTGTGTGTGTGTGTGTGTGTGTGTGTGTGTGTGTGTGTGATGAACAGGAGTCCAAAATGCTGTTTGTAAATGAGAGATGATGGTGTGAAACATGGCAGTTTTTTCTCAGTTCTCATTCTGTTCTTATTTTTAGGTGGAAGCAGGCTCATGAATAATTCAAGGGCGGGTTAAATGATGTCAGATGCAGAATAAGATCAGTGTTTGTTATTGATATGCACACGCTGTTTCAGCTTACGTGGGTGTGTTTACTGTGGGGGGATGTGAGCGCACGAAGTGCCTGCTATTATGTGGGCAAATGTGAGAGCTTTAGCATCTACAAAACTGAGAGACATGCATGTCTCTGTTGACAAGTGTGACAGAGAAAAGATTTAGAGAGAAGTGTGTACATTTTTTTAAAGCTGAATACTTTGGTTCATCCCAACTTAAAGGGATGGTTTACTCAAAAAAGAAAAATATAATATTTTACTCACCCTCAGGTCATTCCAAACTTGTAGGACTTTGTGTCTTAATACGAAACACAAAAGGTGAATATTTAAAGAATCTAACTCTTTTTCACATAATTAAAGTAATTGTGGAATTAAAATAGTAAAATGTATCATATATTATGATATTTCAAATATATTGGCATTTCAACACTTCTGAAGTCTTAACAGAAGTATTTGGGAAACTTGTTGAAAAATAGTTATTTTGCAATTTTGTTCGGTGCTAGTGACACAGAAATTACACCCCTTAGCTTTAAAGAGAGGAGTTGAGACTCAGCAGTGAGAGAAGTGGTGCCTCAGTAGTATATATGGTGAGATACCCTCTTTATTGAGTTCATGGACAGCCTGAACCCAAGATTTGGGCGAAAACAACATCAGCAGCTTTTTTGTTTCCCTGCTCATCATCTGCAGTCTGTTTACCCAGTTGAAGGCCAGGCTGCAAACTCCCAGTTTTGAGAGGCTATTGTTATGTGGGAATGGTTTCAGTTTTTCTTTGTGGAAAATAAATACATAATATAGATTAAGGGCTCCCTGAGCTGAGATGGAAAGCCCCATGACCTTTGAGTCTGTAGACTTGTTCTTATACAATAGTCTTTTAAAACAGCTTGTGAATGTATGTATTGACTTTCACCACATCTGTGTAGTCTGATTGGATCTTGCACCTAACCATCTGGGACATGAACAATAGATATTTCTCGTAAGTTGTAGTGCTTAATTCTTAGAAGGTCACGACAGACGTCCTACAGAGCTGGAACTCTGAATGTGAGGTGTTAAGCTCTCCAGACCTTTCAAGAGCACTCATAGCATCTGTCATAATATTATCCAGGTTGCTGGTGGTTTTAATGACTTTGTCCTACTGTGAAACTGTGACTGGCCACTTTTTTATGTAAAGCTTTGTTAGAACACTGTGTTACAAAGCAAGTTTCAATGTAAATGCAT
Organism: Ambastaia sidthimunki; assembly: GCA_036877625.1. Lineage (NCBI taxonomy): Eukaryota > Metazoa > Chordata > Actinopteri > Cypriniformes > Botiidae > Ambastaia > Ambastaia sidthimunki. The sequence continues at coordinate 91,169 of JAZGTK010000264.1, forward strand.
ATCTGTATGTGCTTGTAGAGACAAAAGCAATTATTGAGTGCACCATTGACATTTCTGAAACGTTCAAAACCCTTCTGCTTGGCAACATGTGACCTTTAACCCTTTATTGTTGGGGCGTGAGAAGGTCAAAGGAATGGCAATAAGTAATGACTAACACAAACTTATCATCTCCATCTGTCATAATGAGCACAAAAGTTTGGACTCTGCTTTGGCCAATCAGCTGCTGAGCTCTGATAGCTATTCCTCCTTCACTGTGTGGCATGCAAAATACATAAAAATAATAATTTCTGTATACTGATAATTAGCCTGGCAAAAAATGCTGTTTGCTAAAAAATTTGGCTTTTTGTCTTGTCTAACAGCATAATATAGCTTTGGTTCTGTTGTGGGAATGTGGGTGTATGTCAAACTGATTAAGTTTACTCAGCGGAGTGCAGGCGGAAGCAAGACGCTGTCTGTGTTATTTTAGTCATGTCTAAGGTCTCAGATACAGTCTGCGTTAGGAAGCAAGCAGCAGGCGCTGTGATTGGGTGAAATTCTACTTAGCTGCCTGGAACCGGAGATAGCGGTGACCACACGTCAGAGAACTCCTGCTTTGTAAAGTTTGCTAACCCAAAAGTCATCCTCTCCTGCTTCTCATACTACACTTATCGGAACTAAATAAATTCCTATTTTATTCCTAGCCTGTGTGTGGTGTAATCAGAATTGATCATTTAAATCAATTGATCATTTAAATTTACACCCAAACAACAGTACTTTGTCCCCCACAATATTCTGCTCCCTTTAGCCTTTAAGGATCTAGGCAAAGCATGTGCTGGTGCTTTGTTGTTTAGAGGACTTTCTGACCTCTTAACTCCTGAAAATCCTCTGGGGGTGAAATGTTTATTATATTTCTCGTTGTCATGTTGTGGTCATGTAAAAGAACCCTGTCATGACAGCAGTCAGAGTTTGTTCATTATCTTATCCCGGGGGAAGGATAAGATAGGGTTTTCAATGTTGGTTGGCATTGTTAACATCATTTCCTACATGACGCCATGAGTCATAAATGTGCTGTGTTTCTATTCTGAGGCTGATAAGGAAAAAAAATCTTCCGACTAATGCCAGGCAGAATTTGTGTGTTTTAGTGGATGTTGTAACGGGCAACAGACAGAACTCCAGATATGTAAATCTTTAGTCCTCACACAATAGATAACCCAGAGCTTATATGCTAAGCTGTAGGACTCTAAAACTATTATTTTTCAGTGAATTTGTCACAGAGATTGTGATATTTTGTTCACAAGGATTAGACATGCACAGAAGCCGTGGCTTAGCGGTTAGCGCACATGGCATGTTGCTCTTTGAAATTTTGAATCCAACTTGTGTGATTTTTCTGGTCCTGTTTTATTCTTTTCTGTCCACTGTTTTTCTGCAGCTTTCAAAAAATACAAAATCATTTTCTTCTGAAAATTAAGATGTTTTTGCTTTGTGACATTCATTTCTTAACAGTTAAACACATTTTTTATCGATTTCACATTACTGTAATGTCATTACTGTTATGAGAAAAATATATTTAATTTGAATTGTAAGCTATTTATATATTACGACAATATTTATTACAGTCTTTCATTTATAGTGATTCCATTTGCAAAGAAATATTGCAACCTCTGTAATATAAGTAAAATGAAAGAACTGAGAATCTAATAAGAATCACCAATGAGAATAATGAGATATTGTGAATGGTTCTACAATGAAAATCAATGGCTGCGTTGCAAATAAAATATTATGGAATTTCTTTTTTACTTTAAATTGAAATATAATCCAGACATATTCACAGTTTGGTATGATTAACCCACTATACTCAATTAAAATGGCAAAAAGTTCATAAAAACGGAATATATATACAGCCACTGTGTCCTCAGTTGCAGTTGTCCTCAGTCCAGCCAGTTGTTGTAATGTGTGGGTGTTTATGCCGCTAGGGGTGGCATAAACAGTTGTTAAAGAAATCCTCTGCCACACCCCCATTGTCGCACCCTCTTCTGATTATCTACCTCTGTGGTGTCCTGGCTTCCCCTCCCGATTCCTCCCCCAGGCTGATTCATTGACCTATACTTCCCAAACGAGGAGAAAATATGAGGTGTTAATTTATCAAACATTCATTTACCTGACAACGTATCCAGTGTACGAGGCAGAGTAAACAAGCTTTGTATGGATGCGCTTTTTAGTGTTTAAAAATCTCGGGCACTAGGATGACTTAAGGGTTAGTAATTTATGGGCCATTTCATATTCCTTTGACACAATGCCAACAATCTCAAAATATTGCTTAATTAAGAAGCAATGCAGTAATAATGTAAGATGGGGCTTTTTTTATTGGGGTTTGATTGGATTGTTTGGTTGATTGGATTGATATTATTGACTAATATTATTCTTTGCCCAAATGGCTTTGTTTACATCAGCAGAAAAAGTTATAGTTAAAGTAAGATATTACATTTTGAAAGTGAAAAAAGTGATTAAAGATTACAAAAACAAATAATTGTTCTTAAGAACAGCGAACAATGATGAATCATGCACAATAAGACCGGGAACATTTATTAAGACACAATATATGGCTCGTTTCATGCTTGAACATGGTTCTTTTATGATTTCTTTGTATCTCAGGGTATACAGAATCCTCACAACATGCTGACCAGAAGTGTAGTGAGAAATAATGATGTAGCGTTGAATGAGGCACAAAGACAAGACAGCAAGAGTACATGACAGCAAGACAGCATGTTTCATTAAAAGCTTCTTCAGACTGTTTGCTGTCAGAAAAGCACATAATGAGAATCTGTTGAAATCTGAATGACAAAGCAAGCCGCTTGGTTGTCTGATAAGAATGCTTGATTACTCTAGCTTACATTGTCCAGAGCTACTGTCTGTGTGTGTGTGTGTGTCTGTGTGTGTGTGTCTGTGTGTGTGTGTATATGTGTGTGTGTGTGCGCAACATGCGCTGCAGGATCATGTTGCTGGCCAGCATGGAGGCAAAGTTCCCCAGACACCCGCATTCCTGCCCACCCCATCTTTTGTCATGCAGCAACAGTGATTTGGAAGGCGACACCCTTCCCCCGTCTTTCTTCCAAATAGCCAGTCATCTCTCAAGAAAGAGAAAGGACAGAGGAGAGACCAATCCTCTAGAATAATGTCAAAGGTGGTCAGTAAGTCAGGTGTGTAGCAAAACTATTGCTTGCGCAAAGACGGGGTTGAAAGTTTTTCTGTCATGGCAAAGTCAGCAATGATAAAGCAGCTTTAAAAGCAATTACAATACACTTTAGTGCATAAAAGAGAGATTTGAGGAAAGACAGCTAAAGAGAACGCGTGCCTTTGATCCTAAAGTAAAAGGCAAACCTGCTGTGGCACGCTAGCAATGGTACAGGGAAAGAGGGAGGAGTATTGCTTCAGACACATGAACGCACCCACAGGTAGGACAGTTCAAAGTTTGCCACTTGTGATTCATATATAACTCCAGAATCTCTGCGTGTCGGACGCTGAAATTTCATTCAGCTGTCAGACCGTCATCAAGAGCATTCAGACTGCCGGATAGAAGAAAGAGAGCAAGAAATAGAGAGAGGTAGAGCTGGCCTTGGCGCTAAGCAGAGGTGAAGATAAGTGTGTTCTTTCAATTTTCTGAATGCAGTCTTTGTGTATGTGGCTTGTTTTTCTTCCTCTGTGTGTCTCTCTGTTGTATGACTCTGGCTTCTATTGTAGAATGAGGTATTGTCCCATTTTTTCTTTTCTTCTCCACTTTGTAAAAGTTGCTGTGTTTTGTGCTGCCAGTGTAGCAGGGCTTTGCAGAACTTTACAGCAAAGAAATGTTTGAAGGTGTGTGTTTGCTAACCAGTGGGTGTGTGGTGTATGCTGAGGTGGAGTACTGTACT